>JAOYMU010000077.1:7302356-7313032 GCA_025802295.1 Psammodynastes pulverulentus
AGAAAGAAAGAAAGAAAGAAAGAAAGAAAGAAAGAAAGAAAGAAAGAAAGAAAGAAAGAAAGAAAGAAAGAATCAGAGATTACTCTTTCCACTGCTCTCTAAATTCTCGGCAGAATCAAGAATTTTCTTTTGCAGTCCCTAGGTGGGGCAAGAGAGCAGCCTTTCCGCTAGTTCAGGGACTGAGAAGGGATGCAGAAATGAAAGAGACACTAGAGAGATGATTCTCTGTTCAAAACAAAGACAAAAATCTTCTTCTTTGCTAAGAAGGGAATATTCAGGCACTCATTTCACAGTTAAGTCCAATGCTTCTTTTCCTACAATACATACAGAGTATCTTTAGCCAGGGCTTATCACAGCAGTCCTCAATAGGGTGGGAACAGACGTATGAAGAAGGCGCTACTAAAGCTTATGTGGGGCTCACGTTAAGTTTAGTACCTCATCCAGGAAGAGATGGAGGACCAAGATACCACCATGTGCATGGCATCCAATAAGCATTAATAAAAAGGCAGCTGTGGTTTCCGTGCTGCTATCAGAGCAGCAAGCTACCTACAGGCTTTGCAGCTGTGACTATGTAAATTTTTATACCCCTGGCAACAACAGCCAACAGAGGCTTGCTAGGGGTACATGAAGAGATAACTAATCAGCCCAGACCTTGGTTCTCTTGAGATAAAAATCTGGCCGCTCTTTGAATGGTCAGCAACCTACAGCTCTGAAGCCACATGTGGTTCTTTCATCCCTCTACTGCGGCTTCCTGTCACTGGTTGGCTCTACAATTCATAGGGCTTTTGGTTAGGACAGGCACAGGGAAAAGGACCCCACGCTAGGAGGAGACTCTATGGTGGGGGGACTGGACTTCTGGTTGGCTCCAGAATTGAATGGGGGGCTTCCAGTTAGGACCTTTGTGGCTCTTTGAGTGTTTACAGTTGCTGACCCCTGGTTTAGTCCAAATTGGATGGAAATCAGCAACGAGCAATATTTTAATGCATTGGATTTCAGCCTATGTTTGAAATTTATTTGCAAAAAGCGTACTATTTGAGAAATTGACATCAATGTAAAGCATTCTCATCCAGTGGCCAAAGATGTAAAACAATGAAACAATGAAGAGAAGAATGCAAAAATTATTTTTAAAAAAAGAAGAAGCAAAGAAAGAGTAGCTGAGAGCTCCAGAAGGAAAGAGTTTTCCAGAAGAAGTAGACTACATCCATCTCAGATGTTTTTCTCTAGGGTGGATTAGGGGGTATAGAAATGAATTTTTTTGTCTTCTCTTGTCTGCTAGTTCCAACTATTGCACAAAAACTTTGCTGTTTTCCAACTGCCTTTTTCTTATGCTTTTACTTCCTACTTTATTGCTGATATTTTGTTCGGCCCAAAAAAATAATGTAAAATAAATTTTATTAAAAACTTAACAAGACTTCTTCCATTAATCTGTAGGATTTCAGTTTCTGACAAAGGGAGACAGCAATATAGCTAATATTTAACAAGATAACAATTTTAATTCAATTGTTTTCATAAAACCTTGACGGGAAACAAACCCATAATTCAGATGTAACAATAATGCTTATTCTCCACTGGCCTGAAGCCATATTCAAATGACTTCCATGCCTAAGAGAGAACTAAAAGATTTTGAAAATTTTCCCTGTCAGGTTGTGACCCACTCAAGGAGGCAGTGCTCACCTCTGAGAGATGTTTCCGTCATTATGTGGCCAATATGAAACTACGGAACACAGTAATCTTCCTGCCAAACTGGTACCTGTTTATCTACTCGCGTTTGCCTGCTTTCAAACTACTAAGTTGGCAGGAGCTGGGGTGAAGAACAGGAGCTCATCCCATAATACGGCATTTCGGTGTCAAACCCAGCGTAACCATTTGGCCATCACATTCCACAAGTCAGAACTAACATTCAGGCTTATCCGCTCATATTTTAATACCCTAACCACAAGGCCAAACTAACTTGCCACTAGTTCAACAGACTTATCAAGACCAAGATCAGAAAACTTAAACTTCACTGTCCATATATCTGTAATTCCATGGTGATAGATAACAGATAATCAGAGTTGGAAGGGACCTTGTAGGTCATCTAGTCCAACCCCCCGCCCAAGCAGGAGACCCTACCCCATTTCTAACAAGTGGCAGTCCAATTTCTTCTTGAAGGTCTCAAGTGATGATGCTTCCACAACTTCCGAGGGCAAGCTGTTCCATTTGGTTGATTGTTCTCACTATTCATATACTTAAATTACTGAGCCTGAAACCTTTTTCTTTACAAACTGCAACATAATTGTATAATTAAGTACACACTTCATTATTTGTATTTTGTTTTCTAAAAGAGTAGCTGAACTTTCTTTAAAAAGGCTATCTAAATTTGTTCAAGACTCTGTGAAAGACTGATTTTAAACTTACCCAGTGTTCTTGACATAACTGGCAGCGCTGAACTGAGGACTAAGATGGATACACAATTCCCAATTATCTGTTGAGACAAAAAAGATATTATTTCAGTTAAAACAAATATAGTTTCTAAAGGCCAAATAACAATTGCATCTGGGTATCAGCTATAAAGCCCTATGTGGCATAGGGTCAGGTAGTTTGAGGGATCTCCTCATCTCCATGTTTTCTGCCCATGAGAGAAGAGCTGGCAGAAGACACCCTCTGGATACATTTGATTAAACATTAAGATCTATAAAGATCCTTGCCTTCTCTATCATAGCACTTGCCTTCTAGAATTATGTTCTTTCAGAGGGCAGCCATTTAGCTCCAACTCTGATGAGGTTATAAAGGTGTTGTTGTTTTTTTAAACCTAACTATTCTTCCAGGTCTTGGAGTATTTATGGTACTCTGGATAGCTTGGTTGTAGTGTAGGTTGTCAGGACACTTAAAAGGATTTTTAAAAATTATTTTGCTATTTTAAGCATAAGCTGTCTACATTCATTCTGCAGTCAGGCAATTTCTAAATCTTTAGCCAGTATTTGAACCGAAATTTTGCTACTTACATTAATCTATATTTCTCAAATTGCTTATTGGTTGTCATGCAAGATCTAAGGGTTGGCTTTAAAATGTTTAAGCAGATTCAAAATAAACTCTGAGCAAATGAACATCAGGGGATAAAACACCTAAAATATGCCAAGCAAGGCACTGAAATCAAGCCACAAGATACTTCCTGCCTGCAAGCACAATGTCTAACACACAAACATCACTCCAGAAACTATTCACTTGCATGTTCAAAACTAAGCAGGCAAATGTAAATTAATAACATTCATAGATACTGATTGGAACCTTAGGGCTCCAGTCTTTAAAACTTAGTGTACAGCTGCCCTTACCTGGCCCAAATTTGAGTTTGTGCAGGTGCTTATACAAGGAACATTATATTAATATAATCATGGAGAATAAGGAAGACACGCAGATCCCTGCTATAGCTGGGCAGTAATTTACCAACTGCTCTTGTTTTCCAAAGCGCAACCTTGAGGCTAGTAAAAGAATGTGTTGCCTTAAAGGATGTAAAGAATTATAATAAACAAACAGGAGCTGATATAGCATTATTCTTTCAACGAATCAGAAAATGCTGAGGTCTCTCTTCAAGAGGAGTTCTAAATACAAATCCATTGTTGAGAAATCCATTTCTCTTTTCAAAATGCTGTATTGTAAAAGGGCCGAGCAAACATAATGGCACTGCTCAACTGGTTTAATCAAGGGCCTTCTGTACGGTTGTTTACTTTCCCATTTCTGAGAATTCCTGGAAAGATTAAAGCAAATCTCACCCTCCCCTCCCCACTTCGAATGCCTTTTTTAAACGGGGGGGAAATAAGAGGAAAAGAAATTGGCTCCTATTCATCTTGTTTGTAATGTTCCTCTATTTATGAAAGCCTACTTTTAAGATCTCTCTTTTTAACATGTACGCAACTGTCGGTCGCAATTGTATAGGTTCCTGAAAGTCAAAGCAGCCTCAGACTGAGAATTGCTGAATAGAATCACTTAAATTCATTCAAATCAAATGAATCTATTGATATTATTTGTAGTAACCAAAGGAGAGTGTCTCACACACTCACATCGGGAAAAAAGGGCGTGGGAGAATGACTCATCAGATTTTCTATGGCTACCTAACACGGCAATTTCAGGCCTTTTCCAACCGATTCCAAGCTACCCCAACTAAGCAAAAAAAAAAGTGTGTTGGTCAAAGTTTGAACAACTAATTGCTGTTCAGAATGCAATTACTCTCCAATAGGACCAGGTTTGCTTTGGTAGAAGAAATGTGAAGAGGGAGAAGAAAACAGGGATCTCAGGCTTTTTCACCCACCTTTGTCATAGTTGTGTCATCCTTCCTGGGGGTAAAATCTCCAAAAATACGTAGGCTATAAAAGCCAACAACAGAGGAAACCATAAGATAGCTGTGAGAATTAAAGAAAAAAAAAGAATTCCTAAAGAATGCAAGTTTCAGAGTCCTAAAGGTCTTTTAAGCCTGGCAAAGTATGCAGGAGGAGGGGGAAAGAGAGAAAGAACATCTACTTTGAGTGCCTGGGAATAGCTGGCCTATTGTTTTCTCTGTACTAAGCAGGCATCTTAGTAAATTAGCAGCCTCCCAGAAAATTAGACAGAATACTTGTTAACAGACAAGCACGCCTCATGAAAGAAAGGATACAAAATCAAAATGATCTCAAGTGCTGCTCCCACGAAACCAAATGTGGACAGAGAGGCACTTCCTATGCCAGGCCCCTGCAAGAATTTAAAAAAAAAAAAGGTATTAGACAGAGGATGCCATTCTTCTACTTATTTTTTTTAAAGACTGAATGACCTCGGACAATTAAATTGTGTATCGTTTGTAATTTTTTTTTATTAGCTAATTTGAGGCAGTAATAATCACCCCCAAGTTTCAGGATTAGACACTACATGAGAATACACCATTTGGGGGAGATTCGAAACAAATACAAAAATTCAAATAATTTGATGGTTAAAAATGCTGTAAGGGAACTACAGAAATTTTAAAAGCGGTTGCCCTAATTAGATACTAGAATCCTGCCACAAAGCATTTTGGTAGCTAATTATGTCCCAAAGGTGCTTTTTCAAGAGGCAACTGGACTTTCTGAAGAAGCTTTTGGGATGAGAAGTGAAACATCTTCAAAGAAAAACCAGAAAGTCCAGTTGCCTCTTGAACAAGCATCTTTGGGACAGCCATGACCTGGATGACTGGGAATCTCCACAGACAGGTAGCTAATTATATTCTGTTTTTCTTGTGTTTGTTCATTTTCATCAATCTTGACTCTGGCAACGGCCTGGCAAGTCCATGCAATTTTCTTTGCAAAGATTGACAGAATGTTTTGTCACTGCCTCTTTCCCAGGACTGAGAGAGAGTGAATGGCTTAGAGTGGCCCAAGTGGCTTCTGTCCCTAAAGATGGACTAGAACTCACAGTTTCCTGGCTTCCAGTCTAAGTTTATACAAAATAGTACTCACATGTGCCTTTAAAGGTTTTCAGGGTGCAAATCTGCAAATCTACAGTATCTGCTCACTCACAACTAAATTTCTTTGGGGAAATGTATGGTAAACTAGATTGTGTGATCAAATTTGCCATTAGTGATATTGCAAAAGGAAAAGACTTTACCCTGGATCCCTTTGGCATCGCGGTTTCATCCACCAAGAGACACAGAATATTGCAAGCCACTAAGAGCACTGAGATTGCCTGAAAAAGAAGAAGCAGAAAATCCAACCATGGGTGCAGTTTTGTGCAAAAACCATTTGTTCCATTTTGCTACAATTGGCTTGAACACTTCTGAGATTTAACAAAAACCGTAAGAGAGACAAACTGCAATTCCTTTTTCTTTTCTTTTCTTTTTTTAACGAGACTCAATTCAGACACGTGCCTGGAATAAATTAGTATCTTCAAGAGGCCAGGTGGGTCTTAAGCAATGTAAAGAAATTAGAGCTTACCGTTCCAATTAGCAGTACTATCATTACAGCTGGATACACAAGGTTCCTTTCCCAGGCAGAAGCCTTTTTTCGTCGCTCTTTAAACAGAAGAAAATGTTATGGTGGCTTGAGACAAATACATGCAATCCTTTTAAAATTAGAAGCTCTGTAGCCATAATCTTAGCCAAACAACCAAAGGCAGTCCAAGCATTCTGTGAGATGGACCACTAAAACTTCAAAAGCAAATTGGCCTACTTATGTACTCTCAGCTCAAACATCCTATCCTGCCAGCACCAGATCTTCTACACGCTATTAGTCTTCCCACTCCCCAGCGTTAAGTAATAAAGTCATGTTTCTCAACCTTAGTGACTTTAAGATGTGTGGACTTTGACTCCCAAAATCCCCCAGGTAGTCATGCTGGTTTGGGAATTCTGGGAGTTGAAAGCCACATGTCTTGTTGCCAAGGTGGAAAAACACTGTAGTAAAGGCTTAAATAAATCATTCTGAAAGAATCTGCTCCCCAAAGTGGAGTAAGGTTCTTTTTTTAAATAAAGTCTTATTAGTGGAATAGGGTTTAATTTAAAATTTAAAAAAGTACTTAACAGCTTTCAAAGATCTGATCCCCTGGACTGGAATCAAAAATGGGATACTACACAGTGGTGTTTTCCTCCTGGTGCTGCCCCAGTTTGCTAATTGTGGGCATGTGCGCGCGCGTGCAAGCACGCACGTTCCCCCTCTACATGCACGCGCTCCCCCACCCTTCTGCACATGCACGCGCCGATCATCTGAGAGGACTCTTTGATCCTCTCAGCTGATCGGCACACATTTTTTAGCTACCAGTTTGGCCGAACCGGTAGCTAAAAAAAGTGCACTGACCAGGTGAGAGGATCAAAGAGTTAGTTAGTTAGTTAGTTAGTTAGTTAGTTAGTTAGTTAGTTAGTTAGTTCCCTTTATTGTCATTGTACCTCGTACAACGAAATTAAATCCCTTCTTCAGTGTACGTGAATATAAAATAAAATACAAACACAAACACACATCCTTCACATTCTATACATTCTATATATAATGCAATAAGAGCAGAGAGGTATTACCATTTCAGTTAGATCCAGCAAAACCAATTCAAACCTATTTTCTACCTTCTGGTTTTCCAAACCTTATTCTCAGAACCAGGGCTTTTTTTCTTCCGAGAAAGGTGCCGGAACGCACCCCCCCTCGTCGCGCTAAAAAACCCGGAAGTGATAGCGCGCGATTGGTGGAGACGGACCACGTGATCCAGACTCCGAAAAGGATCCGGAACGCAGTTCCACCCCGTTCCCACAGAAAAAAAGCCCTGCTCAGAACCAATCCTTAAATTCTTTTCACTGGTTTTGCAGCCTGCAGGACAAAACTCTTAGCTGTGTCCTTTGGTCCAATAAACCGATTCTGATTTCTGCAAGTTGGGGGGTGTGTGTTAACGCATTTGTCTAGCCTACTGTTTGGGATGGCAAATTGCTGTCTGTCTTAGAAACCATTACGATTTGGCACAACGGTGACAGAGGAAGTGAAATCCCTTGGGAGTAGCTGGCTCAATTGTTTGTTTCAGGAGGCCATGGGTCGTTGGCATGCCTGTGTCACAGGGGGTGGGATATTCAGAATATCCTCCGAGCTCTTGGGAATCTCTCAGTCTGCAGGAGAGGCAGAGAAAATGGAGAAGATACAAGGTGCAGGATAATTTCATCCATTTGGTTAAAAAAGAAAAAAGAAATCACGGGATTTTAAAGGCAAATAGACATGACGAAGAATCTTTACCGATTTTCTCAAAGCCCAACCAGAGTTGTAAACAAGTTGGCATTAAATAGCAATAACAATAGCACTTAGTCTTATATACCACTTTATAGTGCTTTACAGCCCCCTCTAAGCGGTTTGTAGACTCAGCCTCTTGCCCCCAACAATCTGGGTCCTTATTTTACCCACCTCGGAAGGACAGAAGGCTGAGTCAACCTTGAGCCGGTGAGATTTGAACTGCCAAACTGTATCTAGCAGTCAGTTGAAGTAGCCTGCAGTACTGCACTCTACCCACTGTGCCACCTCAGCTCTATAAATAAATAAATTGCATGCAGAATTCAATCTGGGTCAGCCACCGGCACCAGAAGTTTAGTCTTCCAAGTTTTTGGACCAATGCTGGAGCCCATCCTCAGGGACTGTCTCTCTAGCAGTCTCAGTTCCTTGAGAATGTCCCAAAGGTGCTTTTTCAAGAGGCAACTGGACTTTCTTGTTTTTTCTATTTCACTTCTCATCCAAGAAGCTTCTTCAGCTCTGACTGGATGGTGGGGAATGGAAGGATTTATACTCCTTGCAGACATGTGGTCATTTGCATTCTTTTACAGGTCGTTAAGGTCACCTGAAGGTTTAGCAGGTCAATTCCTCTTGAATAAACACGATTCCTCTTGAATAAAGTCAGTTAAGAGAAAACTCATGTTCAACTCCATCACAGATTTCAATTTTCCACAATTATCAACTTGCCATATTAACTAGGTGGCTCTGTTCAGCACAATTGGACTGAGATAACGTCAGGGAATATTAAAAGATAAAATACTGAAGGAATCTAGAATAAGCTGCATGGAGAACAATAAGGAAACTATGATTTTTCTCAAGCAGTTCAATAAAGCATTGAAAGCAAGGGCATATCTAGCATTCTTTCATAAGAGATCAGAGACAAAACAAATAATATTATACATTGATGGATTATAAATAATGGTAAAAACACCTGAAGCACAGGACACAAACTTGATTAATATTTGCACCATGATATCACCATTTG
Source organism: Psammodynastes pulverulentus (assembly GCA_025802295.1). Lineage (NCBI taxonomy): Eukaryota > Metazoa > Chordata > Lepidosauria > Squamata > Psammodynastidae > Psammodynastes > Psammodynastes pulverulentus. The sequence goes on from JAOYMU010000077.1 coordinate 7,311,048, forward strand.
TGGACCTCCAGCATAAAACTAACATATAGAAAACTGTTGAGTTGTGAACAAAGGCAATTAGTGGGCATGCACAAGAGGGTGCGTGCACACACACATACAGTAGATCTTGAACTGCTACTCGTTCATGCTGTAGCACAGGTGGGTGGGGACAACAAAGGAACTGGGAAAGAATCCCAGTTCCTGAACTCAGACAGCAGGCATAAGAAGATAGAAAACATGTGTGCAGTAGGTGGTAAACGTGGGTGAATAATGTTAGAAGGATGAAGTCACAAGCTGTAGGTTGTATGGGTTGGTTAAAGGCTCTAATGATTTCCTTACTTTTTATACTTGTTAGTAACAGATACGCAATAATGCCAGGTTTTGGAACTTGCTGATTTGAAGAGTATGAGCAGGAATTCTTTCAAGAATTAGCAATGTTAGGGAGCAAGATTTTTTTTTACCCCGTCAACCCCAACTTTTTCTTCCTACTTCAATTTAAATTTTTTTCTGTCTAATATTTGATACACTTAAGTCAATGACTCACCATTTGTCAGTGTAAAAGATATTTAAAATGTTGAAATAACTGCTGTGAAACATTTAATTTACCTGCTTATTTTCAATATTGAACAATACTTGGATGGATTCCTGGGTCAACTGTACCCATTGTCTTCCTTTACTGTAAAAATAAAAGCCATGTTTTCCTTGATTTTTTTTCAACAATCTAAAAGTCCTTGTTTTGTCTTATTTTTGCTCTCCCCTAGAGGCTTTCAAAGTACTTTCCAAAAATATTTAATCCTAGGAAATTTGTGATATGTATTCATTTAGAAAAAGCTTACTTCAAAATATAATTTAAAAATATTAAGAATCACAGATAACCAATCTAGATTGACCTACCAAGTTTTCACAATCCTAGGATTTTTTTATATATCACAACTACAACGCTTTATTTTTAACACGTATCAGCAGCAGGCTAATAGAAACCTCTATAATCTGTGTACAGGGAAGGTAAATATACCTTGAACTTAAATTCCCCTGTTGGTGATAGTGTAAAAGCATTCATGACTGGTTAGGGAATGGTTTCTTCTATGATATCTTTTCCATTTCTGAACTGCCCATTCAAGTATTATCCATGCCCAACTTTCTTAGCTTCTAATCTAAATTGTATGAGATTACCAGGTGCTATCATCTTCTGACACATACATATGAAGAGCTGTGTTAATAGATCTTACACTGTCCACCATCTCAAAAGAATACTTCTGAAAACATTTCAAGCCAATTTCATAGAATCATAGAGTTGGAAAGGATCACAGAGGCCATCTCGGTCAATCTCTTATATAGTGCAGGATCTGCTAAAGCATTTCAGAAAGAGGACTATCTATTAGTGAAAAAGGTAACCATAATGTTCCATTGGTTGACAGCTTTTACCATCAGAAAAACTGTTTAAATGTCTAATCTCAATTTAATTTGCTGTAGATTCCACTCATTCTGATACCCAGGATTGGATACTGTATTCCAAATAACCAAAGCACAGTAATATGGGCAATTATATCCCAGGATACGGACTCCAACTTAATTCTTGAACCCACTGATACTTCAAAATAGCATATGTCTTTTTAAAAGCTGCATCACATTGGGTTATATTCAATTTGTGATTTACAGACCCAGAACTCCCAGTTTCACATGCCAGGTCCCCCTCATCATTGTATGATTCTTTTTTTCCCTTTTTTTAATATAAGTTTTTATATTTTATTGTTCAATTTCATCTGCTGAGATCTTTTTGAATATTTTCTTTCTCTTCTAAAGTTTTAGTCACTCCTCTTAAAATTTATTTTATTTGCAAATTTGATCATCATCCTCTCAATCCTTTTATTCAGGTCATTAATAAAAATACTGATTTGATTTGATTTGATTTATTTACATTTATATCCTGCTCCCTCTCCCCAAAGGGACTCGGGGCGGGGCACAGGCCAACAACATAACAATATAATACAATAAAAATTATAACA
>JAOYMU010000077.1:7424965-7436485 GCA_025802295.1 Psammodynastes pulverulentus
CCCCTGCTCTAGGCAAACCCATCAACGTGGGGAATCATTCTTAAGAGGAATCTTGTAGCCCCATAGTTTAGACCACGGGTGTCAAACCATGGGCCAGATGCATCATGTGCTGGCCATGCCCACGCCCAATTTAGCAAAGGTGAAGAAAGTCCCGATATGTCATCTGACATTGCTGTGACAATGTGAGTTTGACAGCCCTGGTTTAGACTGAAGGACACTAAGCGAGCCAAAAATAATTACAGGCTAGCCTGGGACATGGAGATTTTTAAAAAAATAGTCAGTTGCTTTACAGCTGGGTAAATAATTAGATGGAATTCTATTGGTACAGCTTTTGTCTCCACCATCATCAGGATAGGAGAAAAACGGAGATGGAGGCAAGATCATTATATAAACAGTGTTTGTATAGAAATCTACTTCTTAATGAAATGGAACTAGTGCATCCATGTTAATAAGCAGAGAGTGAAATGCGATTATTCTTTTGCCATAATTTTTTTTTTCTGTCTATTCAGTACACAGCTCTTTCGGTTGCTGAGTGATATGAATTTGTACGCGTCTGCATGTTTTTTTTTGTTTTTGTAGTCGAATATTATAATAGAGTATTGATTTTTTCCCCCCACTGAATTACCAGTGTGCCAATGTCCTTGCCCTTTCATGCATTCCAGATTTCTGGAGAAATCTACACGTTTGCTGATCTATAACCTTCCTCCAGTGAAATGCCCATGCTAGTGATTGGTAGATTGGTAGAAGCAAGGAGAGCTGCTGGTTGTAACTTAAACAAGATGCAAGAGGCATGGTCCAGCAATCTCTTCAAATTACACAGCATTCCTTAATATAAACTTGTATTTGTATGTAGTTGTGTTTAGCCTTAAGAACATGTTTCTCCTAGTACAAGTTTCCATTGAAAAGATACTTAGTATACTTTAACAATAGCATTTATAACTATTGTGTTGTATTACATCTGTTTTGTTGTACAAGGCAACGTTGTACTCAATAAGCTTTACCCGTATCTCACTCATTCTGGAAATGTTTGACAACCATTTATACAAATGTACATTGCTTAAATGAATGCGCTGTTTTCACTCTGATAATGCAATTTGTGATAGTTATGTTTAGAAATAATTTCTGCACTTATAAAAATTTAACTTTCAAGGTTGGGAAATATTTAACTTTCAAGGTTAGGAAAGATTCTTTCTCTCTCTCACCAATATAGTCAAAGCTTGTTCATGAAAGCATTTATATGCTTTGAATGCAATTGTAATTATAAAAAGCAACCCCCTTAAACTGTTTACTTCTATCTTTCTGGAGAATACTAATTGTGACCATGCCTGTCTGCCCCATAGTGTAAATGGTCCTGATGCTTAGTCGCTTATTAAAATTTTGCAATTTATTTACCGCATTGCAATCATTAGATAAAGATGTTATTAATGTTTGCAGACCAGTTTGTGATGTTTCCCCCCCACTAATAAATGATCTGGATAAGCTCAGAGTCTGATACTAGCCCTGGTCAATAACATAACATAGAATAACAGTGTTGGAAGGGACCTTGGAGGTCATCTAATCCAACCCCTGCTTGTGAGCAGGAGAGTCTATTCCAAATATTAGCCTCTACCTAGGATCGAACTCACAGCCTCCTGATTGTGAGGTTCTATGTTCATTTGCATTGGTGGAGGGCATTAAAACAGTTCTGCCCTTGGTTCTCTTCCTGGTTTTGTTTATTCAGCTGGGGAATCTGATGGAATTGTACCCATACACTTGATTGAACAAGAGTCCCTATTTAATTCCTGGACTAGGCTAAGAAGCATGCTGACTTTGAGCCAATCAAAAATCTTTCTTCAGATGAATGCATTGAAACTGAGGAGAACATATGTAATGGTATGCGTGAAACACCTAGAGAAGGGGTGTCAAACTCTATTTCATTGAGGGCCGCATCAGGGTTGTGTTTGACCTTGGGGATGGTGGGGGGAGGTGGGCAGGTTGGCCATGGCTATCTTGATGTCACTTATGTCGGGGGCACCTGTGGTGGCCCGAGCACTCTGCCAGTGAAAACAGGCTTCTGAGCTCCGTTTTTGGCTGTGATGGCCTCCTGCAACCCTCTGTCAGCGAAAACAGAGCTCGGGAGAGCTGGTCCTTCGCTTTTTCCAGGGCAGTCCTGTGGGCCAGATTTAAGCATCCTATGGGCCGGATCCATCCTATGGATCTTGAGTTTGACACCCTTGACCTAGAGCAGAGCCCAAAGAGCCCAAAGAGCCACAAAGGTCGTAATTAGAAGACCCCGTTCAATTGTGGAGCCGACCAGACTCTATGGCGGTTCCCCCACCATAGTCTCCTCCTATACCTGTCCCAACCAAAAGCCCTATCAATTGTGGCGCTGACCAGCAACAGGCAGCCGCAGCAGAAGGATGAAAGAGCCACATGCGGCTCCAGAGCCGCAGGTTGCTGACCCCTGACCTAGAGAGGCAGGGCAAAAATAAATGCTGCTTGGGAATGTCCTGATAAGAGAAGGCACAGCCTGCAGCAGAGAAAGAAACTTAGAAGTGATCCTTCATAGCTTTTCAGATTGTTAAGGAGATGGTGGGAGATTTTTTACTTTCAGATTTATAAGATTCTGTTAATGTAGCCTTACAATTAAGTAGAGTTAGTCCATATGATTGCGTTTCCTGTCTGATTTGCCTGAAAAGCTGATTTCAAAAGATTATAATACTCACTTAGCCATCCAGATCAACCAAACCAACATGGGCATCAGAAATTAGCACCCAGGACACAGAATATAGTTATATATGAGCCGTGGTGGCACTGTGATTAGAGTGCAGTACTGCAGGCTACTTCTACTGACTGCCGGCTGCCTGCAATTTGGCGGTTCAAATCTCACCAGTCTCAAGGTTGACTCAGCCTCCCATCCTTCTAAAATGAGGACCCAGATTGTTGGGGCCAATATGCCGACTCTGTAAACCGCTTAGAGAAGGCTGTAAAGCACTGTGAAGTGGTATATAAGTGCTGTTGCTATATAGTTTCCCAGAGACTAAAATAAAATCTGGAGGGGAAAAAAGAAAGATCTTGATAAGAACAATGTTAGGAAAGAATTTAGCCTCCCACTTTGTAATACTATTTCTCTAGTCAAAGTCGATGAGTAGCTAATGCACAATGTTTTTTTTTAATTGAAGAGCACTTAAGTACTTTTCTTGAGTTAGTTTTGTCTTAGGTGTGAAGTGCAGGGAAACCAAGCCAGCTGAAAAGCAAGGCTATCCTCAGGGAGTAGTGCCAGCCTTTGCTGCTAGAAACTCAAAATTTTCCACTGGAAACCTGCCCTTAGGTGAGCTATCTACTGTAGATAGTTTCAGAGCCACAGAAATACAGGTTAATGCTTCCCCAGCTTCTCTGAATTGTTCTGTCGTTATACCACGCAGCTTCTAGCAAGACTGTCGTTCTGAAGATGGATCATTGATTTAGCTTGACTTTTCTATGAATCACCGTGCTCTGCATTGGCAGGCAAAGGCTGCCTTAGCTGTTCTTTGATGATTGCATGCTGGGCTGTACAGTACCTGCATATTGATGGAATTGCCGGCACTCTAGAAGCTTATCATATCCAAAATGAGTCCCCTTAAGCAGTGACAGGAAGGGGGAAGGGGAAGTAAAGTCAGAGTTACATGAACAAATCATGTCATGTTCTCTGTCTTACCTTGTTATGTCTATAGTTGGGTAATAAATTACTGTATTTAATGCATTATTGCATTGTAATGCGTCATACTCAAATACATTAAATAGCAACTGTTTAAGCAACGAATATACCAAAGCATATTACATATACTACATACACAGAGAGAGAGATTTAGGATGATGTGACTTTGTCTTTGCGTGCCTTTGCTGTTTTTTTATATATAAATATATATTTACAGTCAGAAAACCTTTTTTAAAAAAATTCACATTCTGGCTACATATATTTTGTGGCTTCCAAAATTAGACAAACATAATTTAATCTGCCAGTTAGTTATACTAACTCCTATACTAACTCCTCCTTGTCTTTTTTCTTAAATAAGATAATGATGTCATCTTTGGCCCCCAGAACTAAGCATAGAACAATGAAAATGTGCCATACCGTCACATTAATTTTTCATAAACTACTTTGATTCTTGATGCATAAGAATTGCATCCATCTGGGCTCTTCTATTTGTGAAAAACCTTAATGACCAAAAAAAGAGAAAAGAATTGCTACATTTTTGGAGGAGTAACGGAACCTGTAAATGTTTTCCATTTATTTTTATTTTTCAAAAAATTATACAAAGCACCACTTACTTTGAGTGAGTACATTACATTGCGACATGGTCAAAATCTGACCTTTTCTTAACCATCAGTACTGTTTTGCATCTAGCGCTACATTCAAATAAATCATTATCCATTATTTTGGTGGACACTTACTGCCCAAATTTGGCATTAGATTTGACAGCAACAGCAAGAGGGTTTCACAAATATCACGTCTGCTGCAGCTGCAATCATGAAAAGGACAGAGGCATTCTTTTACTCTGACATATGTTTTATAGTACAATTCTAGATGAAATCTCCCTTGATATTTTCACTGTTCCCATCAGCCACCATATTCCATATTCCATGTGCAAATGGTAAAGCAGCTATTAGGAGAATGGGATTCAATTCTCTGCTATAAATTAATCTTCACTTTATGGGATTTTACAAAATAAACTGTTGCTTCTAGATACGGTATATTGTCTCCTCTTCTGCATATTCTACAGACCTTAAGTCTGTATAAGAAGCTTCTTATAGTACCTCTTGTGCTGTTACTGAATACAACTGCATAGTATAAGAGCGGTGGTGGTGCATTGTATGTGAATAGTATAAGAGCCGTGGTTGCACAATAGGTAGAATGCAGTATTGCAAGCTAACTCTGCTCATATTGCCAGGAGTTTGATTCCCTCAATCCCATCCTTCCGAGGTGGGTAAAATGAGGACCCAGATTGTTGGGGGCAACATGTTGCCTCTGTAAACCGCTTAGAGAGGGCTGTAAAGAACTGTGAAGGGATATATAAGTCTAAGTGCTATTGCTATACAATGAATAAATAGCAAGGGTGAATGTAGCTTCTAGAAGATCTCGCAGCCCGCGGGCCGGATGCATCACGTGCTGGCCACACCCCTGCCCAGTTTAGCGAAGGGGGAAAAAGTCCCGATGCATCACATGATGCCGCCGTGACGATGAGAGTTTGACACCCCTGAGTTAGGGTGTGGTTTGTGTATATACTCTCTCACAGCAGGTGGCAAAATCTAACCCCCTGAAAAACTAAGGATTTGAAGTGATTATTATATGAATGAGAGACCACAAGGCAATTGTAAGATGATAGGATAGACTTGGAAGTTACAAAGCAAGTGGGGCAGGAGGGGTAGGAATCTCTTTCTATATTGTTTCCAAGAAGAATACATCAGCAAAATTTAAGGGAAAGTTGTCGTTATTGTTTGATTCAGCTATTCAGTAATTAGCTCATGACAAACACCTTTACTATTGCTGTAGTCAGCTTCTTATTTTAGACCCGTGATGGCGAACCTATGACTCTGCGTGCCACAAGTGGCACGCAGAGCCCTTTCTGTGGGAACACCAACCATCGCCCCAGCCCAGCTCCACTGTGCATGCGTGGGTGTCTCCCACCGGCCAACTTGTTTTCAGGTCTCTGCAGCGCATGCGCAGAGGGCAGGGCATATGTGAGGGATGCACGCAGGGGGCGAGGCGCATGTATGTGGGACAATTGCACTGCATTGTTGGACCTGGGAGGCCTTCTGCACCAACCTAGAAGCCAAATATGAGCAGGGGAGGGCGGGGCGAATGCATGGGGGACGCACGTGGATGTGAGGGCAGGACTCATGCACGGGGGGCACTTGCATTGCATTTTGGGGTTGCGCACACACACTTTGGGCACTCGGCACCAAAAAAGTTAGCCATCACTGTTTTAACCAATAAGGATCTATCTCCAAAATACAGTATCTGGTGTATATTAAATTATTACAGATCTCCAGCTTTTCATGTGGAGACTTTGCATAGGAACCTATTTTAGGGGTACAGGTAAAAGATACGTTTCAGATTCAGAAGGCTGAAATAATGCAACTACAGCCAGGCTATGCCTTTGTAGTATATGCTCCAGGGAGTGATTTAACTATCAATGTATTGGAGTTCTAATTGGTAGTGATTATCTGTGGCTGTGCTTTGTTGTTGTTATTGTATGGAATAAATAACTAGGCCAGCAAAAGAAGAAAATCTGTCTTTTCTCCTGAGAGGAATCCTCCTCCTTATTTATAGTAAAGCATTATCATCATTTTATTTTCTTGTCCTTTGAGAGCAGCTTCAATGAATAATTGTGGAGGTCTTTAACTCTTAATGTATATTTTTAATATAATGTATACCTTTTATAGGCACACGGTGGCTCAGTGGCTAAGACGCTGAGCTTGTTGATCGAAAGGTCGGCAGTTCAGCGGTTCGAGTCCCTAGCGCCATGTAAGCGCTCCCGTTACTCGTCCCAGCTTCTGCCAACCTAGCAGTTCGAAAGCACGTAAAAAATGCAAGTAGAAAAATAGGGACCACCTTTGGTGGGAAGGTAACAGCGTCCCGTGCACCTTTGGCGTTTAGTCATGCCAGTCACATGACCACGGAGACGTCTTCGGACAGTGCTGGCTCTTCAGCTCTGAAATGGAGATGAGCACCACCCCCTAGAGTCATGAACGACTAGCACATATGTGCAAGGGGAACCTTTACCTTTTTAAGGCTTGCTCTCTCATTTCCAGCAGACAAGATTTTCAGAGGCCTGGCCTTTAATTTTCCCCACTTGGCCACTAACAGCTTAGTTGCTTCCTTCAAGTCAAGGGAGTAGACTGAGGAAGAGAGGAACAAACACAAAGAAGTCAAAATGGAACTACTAGCTATAATGTCTACGGAGATTCTCCCTCATCCAGGTCATGGTTGTCCCAAGGGTGCTTTTTCAAGAGGCAACTGGACTTTTGGGTTTTTCCTTGAAAACGTTTTGCTTCTGCTCCAACAAGCTTCTTCAGCTCTGAAGACTCTTCTTGGATGAGCTATAATCTGGAGAACTCTGAGTTTCCAAAATACTCTTTTGGAATGGGCAATCATAAAAAGTGTAATAAAATAAATGAACTGCATGTCTTCTTGAAGTTGCCCACCATGCTTTTCTCCTTCAGGAATCACACTTGTTCCTGGCCATTTCTCTGATCTACATTTATGAGGGAAGTGAAACATCTTCCTAATTTGGTTTAATTTCAAATGTATTTTATAATTAAATCAATGGAAGGTGATTGGATATTCATACTACATCGTACTGGGAATGATATGTTTCTCACCGTAGTTTCTTTCCCCTCCAATAGTGAAACAAGATATATTATCCTCCTAATTTCTTCCTTTTTATGAAGTTATAGAAAAGAGTTGGCCAAGTTAATGATCTACCTTGTTGGAAAAGGCACAAGCCCACTTGTTTTGAATTAGTAAACTTTCACAGGTTACATATAAATCTGTTTATTTTAAATGTAGCGAAAACAATGGGAGATTAATAATTTAGCATGCATAAGCGGAGGTTATTTTTTTTTTAATATAAATACAGTATATAAAAATAAAGATAATAAAGCCCTCCTAAGATTCTGAGTGGTTCCAACCATCATTGTGTAACATTCTTAGCTTGCTTGTTGTAGAATAAACAACAATAACAACAACATTCTCATAGCAGTTGAAGAACACCAAACCTCAGAAGGGAAAATAAGTTTCAAGTGCCTTTTTCTGACCTTGTGATTCAGTCTTTGAATGATGTTTTAGGTCTACCATTATTGATAGAATGAAAGTGGAAGAGAGCAAAATAAGTATTGGAACAGGGAGGGAGAGCATAGCATTGGCATTTTCAATGACCAGGTCTTTAATTCTTTATTGGCTATGGCTAACAAGCTTAAAGGTTAGTGAGAAGTGAGAAGGTTATATCAGGGTATACATAACTGGCACCTTAATCTTCCCATTAGACACTGAAAAATGATGTTGCTTTGGTGCCCATTGAAAGACACCAAAAGGATGTTGGAGGGCTAACCGATCAATGCCCGAAGTCACAGGTAAGTTGTGTCAAAGGAACTCTCTGCATTCATCCTACCACTCACCCGTATAACAATCTTTAATGTGAGAGAACTTAATTCTTCTGGGACAGATTGTGGGCCAGAATTTGGGAAAGATTAGGGCATAGCTGCTTGGGAATTGGTGCATAAGTGAAAAACTACTATTAAGTTTGGAGGTGTCCTACCTGGGCTGGTGCTCTCCAAATGCACTGGACTACAAGCCCTATAAATGTTTAAGGAGTTTGAGCCTGGGGCAGCTGTGGGTTGGTGCCCCCATGTCTGCTCTGGGGCTGCCTCCCACCATCATCCTTATCAGAGCAGTCAGGAGAGATATAGGGACAGCAATGTCTAGAACATTGCTCTTCCTTCTCCTTCACCACCTCCTCCTCCTCTTCCTCCTCCTCTTCTTCTTCTGGCTCACTATCTCTGAGTCCCCGCAGGCGGCGACCCACAGTGCTCTTTCCAGCCTCCCCTGGCATGAGCTGCCCCTCCTCTGCCCCCTTCTCTTGCTCAGCATTTCCACCCTTCTGTTTCTCAGCTTCTTGGACTGCCTGCTCCTTGGCCTTCTTGCTGCGTTTCCACTTCATGCGTCGGTTTTGAAACCAGATCTTCACCTACAGAAAGGAGGGGAAACAGACTGGGCTCACATCATTAAAGACACGGTTTGGCTGAGTGAGTAAACTGGGATCTAATAATCTGGTTTGGTTAAGGCTGGCATCACCTACCACCTCGCTATGGGGCTGCTCTGGTTTGGGTACAATACTTGCCTTCAAAGTGAGGATACATCAAAGCAGCATTTGCTTACAACTTCACCACATATGTATCATCAGTTTGACTTTGGTGCAGCTGTTCTGTGCGCTGGTTGAACCAGTTCTAGATTGGCAATCAGAATTTGACCAAGGAAAACATTTTAAAAAGAAAAGAATCAAAACCAAGGCTAATTGGTTAAGCTTTGGATGGGATTGTCTCTGGGTTCATGCCTTGCCCTAAACCAGGGGTTGGCGACCTCAAATGCTCAAAGAGCCATTTGAACCGTTTCACACAGAAAAGAAAACACCGGGAGCCACAAAACCCTTCCCGTGCCTGACTATTTCCTGAGCAAGCTCAAAACTAGCATATGTCGTTGAATTAAATGTTCTGTTTTCTTCGGAAATTTTTCTTTTCTTGGATTTATCCATGGTTGGCTTACCGGGGGTTGAAAAGCTCAGTAAATTGTATGCTGGTGGGAGTCACCCATTGGCAGTATTTTGAGTGACAGGGAGCCGCAGCTGAGGGATGAGAGAGCCACATGCGGCTCCAGAGCCGCAGGTTGCTGACCCCTGCCCTAAACCATGGATGTTTTCACTTGGGTTTCTTGTACAAGGTGTTGTTACTTGATTTACCCAAATAAGTATGGAATCCTTGGTGTTCTTTAAGCCAGTTGATTGATGATGATATTACAGTGTTGGGTAATGAAATGTCTCCAAACAAACAACCAAACTCAGAAAGCAGCAAGAATTCTACAATCCAATACTTCTCTTCAGTTGTAATTAGCTACAAGCATCAATTAGAAAGCCTCAATTCACACATTCTGCTAGGTCAGAGCTCAGCAACCTGTGGCTCTGGAGCCGCATGTGGCTCTTTCATCCCTCTGCTATGGCTTCCTGTTGCTGGTCGACTCCACAATTGATAGGGCTTTTGGTTAGAAAAGGTAGAGGAAAAAGGATGCCACGCTAGGAGGAGACTCTATGGTGAAGGAACTGGACTTCTGGTCAGCTCCAGAATTGAACAGGGGCTTCCTGTTAGGACCTTTGTGGCTCTTTGAGTGTTGCCGACCCTTGTGCTAGGTTGTAGGATGATTTACTGAAATTTGTGAGCCCAGTTTTACAAATGCTAAAACCAATAGCTGAAGTCACTGAGAGTTGGGATGCCGGTTATAGCTGATAGAATTTGGTGGCCAGCAAATTATCCTGAAATATCCTGCTCTAAAGTTTGTCAATCATATGACAGGACAATCAGACCTCCTCCCTTATAAGGCAGATATAAAGTTCCTCCTTGTGTGTGTGTGTGTGTGTGTGTGTGTATTCTCTATCAAATTTAAGCAATTTATTCTCCAGAACTATAATCAAATACTTTGCCCTTTCTTCCTCCTATTTAGATTCCATTTCCCTCAAAGAATTGAAATGTAACGCCTATGCTCCCCTTCCCATTTTTTAAACACCCACAGCAGTCCAGATGTGTTTCCTGTCTATTTTTCTTCCACTCCATTTTCTCTCCCCTTAGTCATGTTCTGTTTGCTTACTTCGTTTAGAATGGATTTTATGGTGAGAGCCAGAAACCGGGAAATTGGGTGTGAACATTTAAAGAAATGGAAGCTAGGGAAAGATTGCCCAGCAAGAAAGCTAAATTCAGGCAAGTTTAATTCATCAGAGATTGGGAGTTATGTTTACATACCATCTGAGCATCCCAAAGAACCGGAAATGATATTTCAGCTTTTGGAAAGTTTGCAAAGGAGAAGGAAACAATGGAACTAGAGAAGCGAAATGTTCTTTAAAAATAAACTCCAAAGCATTGCAGTGAGCAAAGCTTAAGCTGTGATGTGGAATTAAGTAGATTGTCTTGGTAAACTTGGAAGGAAAGATTTGGATTGAGGTCCTTGGCTCCTTCCATGATGCCAGTGGGATAACCTTCTTATAAACATACCACCCCCATGGGACGTTTATGCTATAGCTTGTATCTGCTTATGCTGAGAGCTGTTGTTTAAGGTTGCTTTCCCTATTGGTACCATCTAGTTTGAAGTTAGCCATCAAAACTTGGTGGTTTTGAAATCGGCCTTGGACAAGGCAACTAATGAAGCTCTCAACTGATACATTTTATGTCACTCTTCCGATTCATCCTGTGCTCTTTTTGCTAAACACACAAAACTTATGTAAACAGAAGTCTCTTGTGATCTCAGGCCATTGTGTCTATTTAGGCTCACTCCTCCTAGCTTGGGCCAATATTAATCTATATTAATATAATAGTTATGTCCACTTTTTATTTTGACTATTGAAACCAATGGCTCAGCCACCAGGAATCTCTGCAGGAACTCCCATGTCTTTTAGGGTTTTAGTTTAAAGAAATTGTTGGATTGTTATGAGTGAAAAGCACGGTTTCCTTTCTCATTTCCAACGCTGAATCAATCAGGTTGGGGGGTACTTGCATGGACCACTGTCCCTCACAAGCCCTGAGGATGGGTTCAAACTTCTTCCAAAAACTGCCTACTATCGCGGAGGGTGCTGAGCTACTTGGGAGATGATGCCCTTTTCTCAACCCCCACCCTTCCGACGCACCCACACTCACCTGCGTCTCGGTGAGCATGAGCGAGGTAGCCACCTCGAAGCGCTTCGGCCGGGACAGGTACTTGTTGAGCTTGAACTGGTGCTCCAACTCCAGAAGTTGCTGGCT
>JAOYMU010000077.1:7503762-7515186 GCA_025802295.1 Psammodynastes pulverulentus
TATGCTAATTAGGCTGTACTGAAGCTGCAACAGGCTTTTTGCTGCTTGCTGCAAAGAGGTAAATTGCTGGTAGGTGGAGCTTCTGCAACATTCGGTGTATAAGACGCACCCAAATTTTCACCCACTTTTGGGTGTAGAAAAAGTGCGTCTTATACTCCGAAAAGTACGGTAATTTTTGATGCTAGTTTATCATTAGCATATGAAGGAAATTCTTACAATTCACTATTGCCCACTTATGCTCTAATAATTAATTTTCATTGACTTCATTTTAAGTTTCCTTCAGAAATGAAGTATGAAAATGCATTTTAATATAGATAAGAATTACTACAAGGAAAACAATGCTGTAATTTGTAAAATAGCTTTTCTGTTACAGATTGCTAAAAAGCTGCAACGATGACAGTCTGAATGTTGCACTTCCTATGAGGATGCTTGAAGTATTTTCATCTGAGAATACCTATTTGCCTGTTTTACAAGATGCTAAAAATGTTGCATCAATAATTGAACAAATCTTGCACTACGTGATTCAAAATGGTAAGTATACTGATTAGCTTTTAGATCTATATTGAGCGTTGAACTATATATTTATTGAAGATACTTTGTAATAATTGCGACTAGTATATAGCAATGAAATGAATCACATTCTGTCTTTTCATGCACCATTTCTAAATTAAATACCGCATGTTTTAATAATCATTGTGAACTTCCTGGTCTTTTATAACTAGTTTTCACTTTTTAAAATTCTTAGTTTTTTTTTTTAAATTTTTTACTATGACTAGTGTTGCAGTCTTAATCGTACCCTCTATATCTAATGAGTATGGCTGAATTAACTGTTGAATAAACAGGATTATAACTGGGCTATTATTTTTGCTCTGATCTCAAACCATGAAGCCTACCTCATTAATTGCTTTACTCTGCTTACTGCGATAGTAATGCTGCAAATACTGCAGTTATCCCATTGAAATGTATTGAATGGCTTAATCATTACTTTAAAATAAATCGGCAGAAATGTTTTGATGCTGCCTTTATTAAGTTGTCCTTTTCTTTTAGGATACTACAGATCTCTTTATCTCCTAATAAATAACAAGCTTCCATCAAGTATTGAGTATTCTGATGTCTCTCGGGTTCCTATTGCAAAAATATTTTTAGAGAATGTTCTGAAGCCATTGCACTTTAATTATAGTTCCTGTCCTGAAGTTGCTAGGTGAGGATTTTATGTTATGGGAGCAAACTAGCTTAATATTTCTGCATATTGTCATAATACAAAGAAATGGAGCAAGCATAGGAAGCTTGTGGAATAACTAGTTCAGATTTTTTGAATAGTATTTTGATTTTATTGCTTGTTTGTGGACTCATAAAAGCAGATATTCAGAATAGTTTTGAGGCATAACATAGCATGTAGAATTAATAAAAAAAATGTCCAATGTTGATGGTAGAACACATGCTGAGAGCTGTAACTTGATTATATTGCAAATAACCCGAAAGATTGCTAAATTTTCTTTAATGACAATTGTAAAGAGGATATGAGTCTCATGCTGAGTCCCTCATAACTTAGGACTTATATTGTACTTGATTAAGTATTCTTAAATCTTTTATTGATTTTATCTTGCATTTGTTAATATTCCTTTATCGTGTTTTTGTTTTGTAATGGTTATGGCCTATAGATAGACTAGAGTTGTTGAGATCTAGGCAGAATGAAAGCTTAATTAAATTATTTTTAGTAGTATTCCTTTACCCTTATTTTTATTTTATACCCAGTTATGGTCCCTTGATCATTAATACAGGTAGTCCTCAACTTACAACCACAATTGAGCCCAAAAATTCTGTTGCTAAGTGAGACATTTGTTAAGTAAGTTTTGTCCCATTTTACAATCTTTCTTGCCACAGTTTTTAGCTGAATCACTGGAGTTTAAATTAGTAACGCGGATGTTAAGCGAATCTGGCTTCCCGATTGATTTTGCTTGTTAGAAGATCGCAAAAGGGCATGGCTCTGGGACACTGAAACGGTCATAAATAGGAATCCATTTCCAAGCATCTGAATGTTGGTCATGTGACCGTGGGAATGCTGTAATGGTCATAAGCAGTAGTGGTTTCCTCCTGGTGTTGTCACTGGTTTGCTGACTGTGCGCATGTGTGTGCACGCGGACGTTTCCCCTGTATCCGTGCGTGCACTCCCCCCTCCCTTCTGCACATGCGCACGTCTACTAGCACGTGCCTCCTGTGCATGTGCACACCGATCATCTGAGAGGACTCGTCGATAATTTCAGCTGATCACACAAGTTTTAGCTTCTGGTTCGGTAGCGCAGATCATCACCAGAGAGGACTCCCTGACCCTCTCAGAGCTAAAAAAGTGTGCTGATCATCTGAGAGGATCAAAGAGTCCTCTCAGATGATTGGCGCGCACATGTGCAGAAGGCATGCGCCGGTAGGTGTGCCCATGCGTGGAAGGGAGGGAAAAGCACGTGTGTGTGTGTGTGTGTGTGTGTGAGAACTACTGGTTCAGCTGAACCGGTAGCAATATTTTTTCTACCGGTTCACTTGAGCGGCAGTTTTTTCTGCTATCAATTCGGGCAAACCGGTCGAATACCACCTCTGGTCATAAGTGTGAAAAATGGGCATAAATCACTTTTTTCCAATGCTGTTATAACTTTGAAAGGTCACTAAATGAATGGTTGTAAGCCGAGGATTACCTGAATTGATCATAAAACCTGCTAAATTATTAGAGACCTAGCCTTTATGTGCCTAGAATTAGGGCCCTGTCTGTATTCAGAGACTGTTCTCATCTGCAATGGTATTTTCATTTTTCATTTTTTTTAATTTAAAAAGTAGTTTTTAAAAATACTTTAGAAAGTATTATTTCACAGAGGAAGTAGTGGAAGCTTGGAGCCAACTTCTAGCAGAGGTAGTGGGCTAGTCATCAGTAACTGAGTTTAAACACATGTCCATCATCTGACAAAAATTAAAAAATAAATAAATTAAAATAAATTAAAAATAATAATAAATAAATAAATTAAAAAGAAAACAAAAACGCTCAAATGGCAGACTCTAAGGGCCATTAATTTTGTTCGCCACCCACATAAGATGGGTTGTTGAGATGGGTTGGCCACATACATTGATTGATTGATTGATTGATTGATTGATTGATTGATTGATTGATTGATTGAATGAATGGTTTAAAGTTGCCCGGAGGTGTTAAGTGCTGAGCAACTTTTAAGTTTAATTAATTAATATTATTACATGCGTTATTAGAGATTATGCTCTTTCTTTACCTCAGGCAACAGGTGTTTGCTGCTTTTACAGAAGAGTTCCTGGCAGCACCTTTTACAGACCAGATATTCCATTTCATCATTCCAGCACTTGTGGATGGAGAAACCTGTTTTCCCTACGAACTCTTTCTGAATGCACTATTATTCACAGAAAGTGGTCATTTGAGGAAAAGGGAGAGAACTCCTTGGCTTTTTTACTTTGTTTTAATAGCTGGAGAAACTTACTTAGGTATGTAAAACAGTATTAATCCATTTCAAGTAAATACTCTAAAACAGGACTTCCCAATTTTGGCAACTTTAAGACAGACATGAATTCTGAGAGTTTAAAGTCAGCACATCTTAAAGTTGCCAAGGTTGGGAAACCTGCTCTATAGCATGCAGTCATTCGGAATGGGCACTTTGCTTACACCCCGTGGTTCTTTTCCTACAATGCCATTGCAGCCGCTAGAAGACATGAGGGTTTCCCATGAGGACTTTTCTTGCAGTGTTCTGACCATGTGTATGCCGAGATGACAAGAATGTGCTTATTTTTAAGTGATTTTTTCTTCAGTATTTGTGTATTCTACAGAATGGACTTAATTATGTTTTCCTTCATAGGTTCTCTTTCAGAAGAAGGGTTGCTTGTGTATTTGCGGGTGCTCCAGTCATTTCTTTCTCAGTTACCTGTCTCAATGTCAGGTACAGATTGTCAGGACTCAGCAAGTGACTCTGAAGATGAAGACATTAATAAGATGTCATCCATGCCTGTAAGCTCCTTATTTCCTGTTTTAGATAATATAAAGATCTTTGTAGGCCTGTTTCTTCCAAAACAATGCACAGGAGAGGTGAGAGATAAAGTGAGAATGACAAAAGATGATTGTGTCAGGATAGATAAATAATAAAATAGATTCCCCAGAAGTACTTCGTTAAACCACTCTGTCGATGTAAAAATTCATGATATCCATCAGAGGCATTCTTTAGAAGAATATTGCCTGATATTTGCTTAAATGCTAAAATAGTAACTACAAGTGTATACATAGGTGCACACTAGTTTCATGGGTCTTTACAATGAATGCTTGAGAAAGATTCCCAAAGCAAATCTTAGCATAAAGGCAGGAATGTACTGTATGGATGAAGGAGATTTAGGGCCTTAACTTTAAAGGCCCTTTAGTTATTGGTTTTTACTTTCAGTTAATTCCAGCTACTGTCTCTTCACTATCTTCAGAAGTAGGCCTTCATTTGATACTGTGCAGTGGCCTGGGTAGTACCATATTTTTCGGAGTATAAGATGCACTTTTTTCACCCCCAAAAGTGGATGGAAATGTCTGTGTGTCTTACACACCGAATGTTGCAGAAGCCCCATCCACCCTTTGGCCTCTCCCTCCCAGCAATTTGCCTCCTTGCAACAAAGAGCCTGGTCAGCTTCAGCACAGCCTGATTAGCACAACCAGTTGATTGTCAGTAGATCGGCCTCCCGACGATCAGCTATTTCAGGCTGCAGGGATTGTCATTGCCTATTGCTGTCTCTGGGAGCCCCATTTTCGGCTTCCGCATCCCATTTTCAGCCTCTGCATGTCCTGTTTTCGGCCTCCGCGCGACCCATTTTCCACCTGTTCAGGAGGCTGATCCAAACGACAATCAACTTTTTTGTAGTTGATGTTTAGATGCTCAACCTTAAAATAATGACTTAAAGCAATAGCATTTCTCATATTCATTGATTTCTTGGGAAGGATGACTACATCATGTGCATGTAATTAAATGTGTAGGAATCTTTTGACCAGTTTTGCAGAACGGAGATTTAGAGGTGGAACAGTAAAATAATAAATTAATATAAAAATGAAAAAGGGAGCTACAATAATCACACTTTTCAGTAGATAGTTACTTCTGATAGATGTCCTTGAAGGTTGCTTCTAACTCTTAAATATTTTTGTGGAGCCAGTCTAAAAATTATCTGCGGGGAGCTCATGAAAACAAATGTAAAACCTATGAAGTTTTTACACTTGTTTTCATGTGCTCCCCACAGATAATTTTTAGAAAGGATTCAGTGTGTGGGAGAAAAGTCTTGAAAGGATTCAAATGTATTTTACAGTTGAAATAAACATGATGTTCTGTCAACATCCTACCAAGACAGTGGAACAAAATAGCTAAGAAGTATTTGTCAGTTTTTTGAGGGTGGAACGATAGCTTCTTTAATAATAGTCAAACACCTGCTATTGTAGGTCAAAGGGGACCATATTCTTTCTCAGAGAGGAATTTAGTACTTCAGCTTCAATTCTTCGAGCGGTTCCTGGGTACTTTTATTATTAAAGTAATTGTAGAATAATCTATAATGGTACCCCTTAAGCTTGATCAGACTTCCTTGCTATAAACTTGAGGGGTTTCTTCCTTTCTTTCAAAATACACTGCTCAAAAAAATAAAGGGAACACAAAAATAAGACACCCTAGATTTGAATGAATGAAATATTCTTAGTAAATACTTCATTCATTACATAGTTGAATGTGCTGACAATAAAATCACACAAAAATTAACAATGGAAATCACATGTAACACCCCATGAAGGTCTGGATGTGGAGTTACACTCAAAATTAATGTGGAAAAAGATACTACAGGCTGATCCAACTTTGATGTAATGTCCTTAAAACAAGTCGAAATGTGGCTCATTAGTGTGCGTGGCCTCCACGTGCCTGTATGACCTCCCTACAGCACCTGGGCATGCTCCTGATGTGATGGATGGTCCCCTGAGGGATCTCCTCCCACACTTGGACTAAAGCATCCCCCAACTCCTTGACAGTCTGTGGTGCAAAGTGGTGTTGGTGAATGGAGTGAGACATGATGTCCCAGATGTGCTCAATTGGATTCAGGTCTGGGAAACGGGCGGGCCAGTCCATAGCATCGATGCCTTCATCTTGCAGGAACTGCTGACACATGCCAGCCACATGAGGTCTAGCATTGTCGTGCAGTAGGGGAAACCCAGGGCCAACCGCACCAGCATATGGTCTCACAAGGGGTCTGAGGATCTCATCTTGATACCTAATAGCAGTTAGGTTACCTCTGGTGAGCACATGAAGGGCTGTGCGACCCTCCCCCCAATGAAATGTCACCCCACACCATTACTGACCCACTGCCAAACCAGTCATGCTAGAGGATGTGATGTTGCAGGCAGCAGAACGTTCTCCACGGCGTCTCCAGACCCTGCCACATCTGTCACATGTGCTCAGTGTGAATTTGCTTTCATCTGTGAAGAGCACAGGGCACCAGTGGTGCAGTTGCCAATCTTGGTGTTCTCTGGCAAATGCCAAACGTCCTGCACAGTGTTGGGCTGTAAGCACAACCCCCACCTGTGGACTTCGGGCCCTCATACACCCTCATGAGATCTGTTTCTGACCGTTTGAGCAGCCACATGCACATTTGTGGCCTGCTGGAGGTCATTTTGCAGGGCTCTGGCAGTGCTCCTCCTGTCCCTCTTTGCAGAAAGGCAGAGGTAGCGGTCCTGATGCTGGGTTGTTGCCCTCCTACGGCCTCCTCCATGTTTCCTGATGGACTGGTCTGTCTCCTGATAGCGCCTCTGTGCTCTGGACACTATGTTGACAGACAGAGCAAACCTTGCCACAGCTCGCCATCCTGGATGAACTGCACTACCAGAGCCACTTGTATGGGTTGTAGATTCCGTCTCTTGCTACCACTAGAATGACAGCACCGCCAGCATTCAAAAGTGACCAAACCATCAGTCAGAAAGCATAGGAACTGAGAAGTGGTCTGTGGTCACCACCTGTAGAACCACTCCTTTATTGGGGATGTCTTGCTAACTGCCTATGCTTTCCACCTGTTATCTATTCCATGTGCACAACAGCATGTGAAATTGATTGTCACTCAGTGTTGCTACCTAAGTGGACAGTTTGATTTCAGAGAAGTGTGATTGATTTGGAGTTACATTGTGTTGTTTAAGTGTTCCCTTTATTTTTTTGAGCAGTATAATTTTCTAATCTATAGCTCAGTTCTTTCAGTTATTAATTGTTTTTCCAGTAGAATAAAATATTATGTTATATATATATATCAAAAGTTGTAGTTTGTAAGTAATTTCTTTCAGTAATTAATAGTTCTTTCAGAAATTTCTCTAATACCAGTCCTTAATCTTTATCTTCTCTTCACTCCTGTCTTGCTGATCACTCTGCTCTCTGCAGATCACCCCAAGACTGATTGCATCAGCCTCTCTGTTGTTTCACTTTCACCAGCACACTTCCGATCAATTCAACAATTCAAATCCTTCAATCCTCCAAATCTTCTATTCTTTCTCACCCTTGCACACAATGTTCACATTTATTCTTCTTCGTGTTTCTTTCGATTGCCTCCTCACCTGCTCCGATCTCCATTCTCTAATACACAAGCAGCACTTTAACTTCCTGTCTCGTTCGTATTTCCGATGAGTCACCGCTTGCTGTCAGACCTCAGCCACCTTTTCTAGCCTCCCAAGCTTGCCTTCTCGATCTGCAGTTCACCTTCTCTTCTTATAAATCTTCTCCACTGTCCCTTCTTGTTAATCCAAATCCTTCCGCTTGATGTCACTTAATGTTGCCAGTTCTTCCTTCCCCTTTCTGCTGGGCAGTCGCGACTTCGGGTCCACCATTAAAAAGAATGGTGAACGCTTCACGCCGAAGATTAAGGGGTTCTCCCACCGTTATAGTGGGCGGTCACCCTCCGCCTCGCTTTTCCTCGGGTTCCCCTTTTTTTCCACCCATACCTGATGTATCCTGATTGATTCTTCAAACGTGTAAAATCCAAGGTAGAGACCAGGGCCCTGGTCTTTTCCCTCTATTTTGTCACCATGTCACTACTGGAAGTCCTCTGCCTGTGTTATTTCTGTGCTGTGCTCCGGGTCATCACAATATATTTCCTAAGAAAATCATAATGGTGGCAAACCCTAATGTAAATGGCTCCTATGGGTACCCCATAAATGGGGCAGGATGCTAAGAATCTCCTGATCCGCTAAAAGTATGATAAACCCAAAAACTACAAATTGGAATGTGGAATCTGAGAAGCTTATATGAATCTGGGTAAACACATAACACTATCCAAGAAATGTTCAAACACAATATCTCTATACTGGGAGTGAGTGAAATGCAATGGCCTGAAAATGGAATCTGTAGAACAGGAGAGTATACTATCTACTACTCTGGTGAAAATAGTAAACATCATCGAAATGTAGTCCCTATAATTGTTAACAATCTTGTAAATAAATGCATTAAGTCCTTTATTCCTATATCCGATAGAGCAGTAATCGCAAACCTTTTTGTCACCAAGTGCCCAAACCAGAATGTGTGTGCATGTGCATGCATGTGTGCATGCTGGAGTGCCGGAAAACCAAAGACCAGCTGGCCGGTGTTTCTTCGCCGTTTTGGGGGCCATTTTCAGGGTATTTTTGGAGTATTTTTGCCTGAAAATGGCCTGGAAAATGCCCCCAAAAGGTCTGGAAACAGCCTGAAAATTGGCCTTTTTCAGGTCGTTTTCTGGGCCATTTCAGGCCATTTTCCTGGCTGTTTTCGAGCCTTTTTCTAGACCATTTTCAGGCTGTTTTTCACACCAAAAGCAGCTTGAAAACAGCCTGAAAACGACCCCAACAACTTAGTTGACAAGGAGGGGAAATTATCTTAGATGAGAATGAAAACTAATAAGATGGAAAATATTGGATTTTTTGAGGACACTAGGAATGATATTGATATGGGAAGCATAACAACTGGACCAAATATCATTATGGAGGAGGTTGAACATGCAATAAAAATAGCAAAAACAAGAAAAGCTACAGGTCCTGATGATGTTCCAGTAGAAATTTTTAAATTGCTGGAAGACAATGGGAAGAAATTTTTACTGCAGCTATTCAATCGAATATATGAAACAGGAAAGATACCAAATGATTGGCTAAAGTCAACTTTTGTGACAATCCCCCCCAAAATAAATGCAAAGAAGTATTGAATACAGAACATAAGCTTAATGAGTCATGCCCTGAAAATATTTCTGAGAATAATTCACACAATATACAAAAAAATTGAGGAGCGTCTAAGTAACAACAATTTGATTTCAGAAACAATCTTGGTACACAAGATGCCCTATTTCTTTTTCTTTTTTTAAATTTATTTTGTCAAGCATGCATTGGATAACTATTATAAGTATAAACATGATTATGAATACATAAAATGGGTATGAATAAAAAGAAACATTAGGATAGGGACGGTAGGCATGTTGTGTGCTTATGCACGCCCCTTACAGACCTCTTAGGAAAGGGGTGAGGTCAACAGAAGACAGTCTAAGGTTAAAGTTTTGGGGGAAACCACAGAGTCAGGTAGTGTATTCCAGACATTGACCACTCTGTTGCTGAAGTTGTATTTCCTGCAATCAAGTTTGGTGTGGTTAACCTTGAGTTTGTATCTATCATGTGCTCTTGTATTGTTGTGATTGAAGCTGAAGTAGTCGTTGGCGGGTAGGACATTGAAATAGATAATTTTATGTACTACACTTAGGTCGGATTGAAGGCAGCGTAGTTCTAGATTATCTAGGCCTAAAATTTCAAGTCTGGTGGCATAAGGTATTCTGTTGCGAGTAGAGGAGGACTCTTCTCGTGAAATATTTCTGGACTTTCTTGACTGTACTAATATCCGATATGTAGCGCGGGTCCCAGACTGATGAGCTGTATTCGAGTATTGATCTAGCAAATGTTTGTATGCTCTAGTTCTGTGATGGCGAACCAAATGTGGCATGCAGAGGCCTCTCTGTGGGCACATGAGCCGTCGCCAAACTAACCTGCACTGTGCATGTGTGTGCACCTCCCGCTAGCCAGATGATTTTCAGCCTGTTTTTCGCCCTCCCAAGATTGCAGAGGCTTCCCTTGAGGGCCTCCAGAGCCCGGGGGAGGCTGTTTTCGCTCTCCCGGAGGCTCGAGGGAGGCCTCTGGAGCCTCAGGAGGCCTAAATTGGCCTTTCAGAAGTACCAGAAGTATCAAAATGGGCCCGTTTTCAGCGGAAACTGCCTCCCCTGGGCTCCAGAAGCTTTCCAAAGGAGACAGGGGGTTGTACATACATGCATGGGGAGCACGTGGGGGTCATGTGAACACGTGTGGGGTGCGGGTATGTGGGGGATTATGCACACATGTGCAGGGCTCGGGGGGGGGTCATGCGTGGTGCATGGGGGGTGTTGCACGCTCATTGCATTGTGGGTGCCGGCATGCATGTGCACACATGCT
Source organism: Psammodynastes pulverulentus (assembly GCA_025802295.1). Lineage (NCBI taxonomy): Eukaryota > Metazoa > Chordata > Lepidosauria > Squamata > Psammodynastidae > Psammodynastes > Psammodynastes pulverulentus. Next base: position 7,514,237 of record JAOYMU010000077.1, read on the forward strand.
TTCAGCACACCACAAGAAAAAGGGTAGCCATCACTGTTCTAGTTAGTGCAATATTACCGGAGAAAAAACTGTGCAGGATTAGGTTAACAACTCTTAATGCCTTTTTGGCTATTTAATTACAATGGGCTCTAGCACTTAGATCATATGAGATGAGTATTCCAAGGTCCTTGACGTAGTGAGGTCATGAACAAGGACTTGACTGTTTAGTTTGTATTTTATTTTCTGGTTTTTTTTGCCAATATATATGATAGAGCATTTGTTTATTGAGATTTGAAATTGCATTTTATTCATATATTCAGCATTCAGGTTCTTGCACAGTGTTTTAGAGATGTCAATCAGTGTTTACATGTCCTTCATTGATTTTGAAACAACATTTGATAAAATAAGACACAGCAAATGAATACAAATCGTGAAACATGGGACTACATGACAAAGACATCTGAATCATAAAGAATCTGTATTGGCATCAGGTAGCAAATGTGAGACTAGGCCGAAAATACTCAGATGAAACAGAAATACGAAGAGGAATGAGACAAGGCTGTATTCTGTCTCCGCTGTTGTGTAATATTTACTCTGAATCAATTTTCAACAAAGCACTAGAAAACATCAATGCTGGCCTCAAAGTAAATGGTGTTCAGATCAACAATTTAAAATATGCTAATGACACAGTTCTGCTTGTCAGTAAGCATGAAGACCTTCAGTTCCTCATCAACAGAGTCACAGAAATATCTGAAAAATACGGCTTGAAACTTAAAAATCATGGTCATCAGCAAACAACCCATTAGTTTGCCACTGATAATATCGGAAGGAATACCACTAAAAACAGTTGAAAGGTCATGTACCACAGTTCTAATTTACATGAAAGCTGGAACATGACTACTGAAGTAAAAACAAGGATAGAGAAAGCTCGAACAGCATTCTTCAAAATGAAAAAGGTCTTCTTGCAGTCA
>JAOYMU010000077.1:7559479-7574959 GCA_025802295.1 Psammodynastes pulverulentus
GCGTCACGTGACGCGTCTCGACCAATTGCGCGCTATTCTGGGTTTTTTTTTACGCAACGGGGGGGGGGGGGGAGCATTCCGGCACCTTTTGGTGCCGAAAAAAAGCCCTGGAGAGCACCTTTGGGACAACGACATCTTCGAGAAAATAACCAAAGATGAAGGCTTTGTGCTGTTTGAACACAAATAATTCCACTAAGTGGCAATAAGTTGATGCAAGTATACTGCAGAGTAGTCGATGGGGAAGAAACAGGGTGATATTCCTGGAGAGGGAAAAGAAACGTTTGAAAACTGGCCTGCAACTCAAGTAACCCCCCCCACCTCTTTTGAAGAGGCAGAAATTGTTTACCATTTTTCCCAATTTATTTGCAAGTGGAAAAATTAATTTTGCTTTATTAGGTGAAAGTGAGACACTGAGAAATGTATTTTGGCCTTTTTAAAAAAAAGATGTTTATCTACCTGAATAAGTATGCCTATTCTTCCGTCATTCTCTTAGCCAGTGTCACAATCTGTTGCACACTGTTTCAAATAATGTAATTGTTTTTTTCCTGATCTGTTCCATTGTTTCTCTGTGCCTGTAGCTTTAAAAAAATCATATTACTTTAACATATACTATAAATAAAATGGTTATGACAGTAGAAAAGGAATTTGTAACAACTATTAAAATAAATTTGTATAAAAGAATCAGGCTTCCTTCTTTGTAGCTGAAAGCCTGCAGGTGTTTTCATTTTCTCTTTCATTTACTTTATCTGGAATGCAATTGATGAAAAATATTTTATTTGCTCTATCAACAGGATGAGGGGGTAGGGATACTTGATTGCATTTGATTGCCAAAAGAAATACTTAAGGTAAAAAGAAATAAATCAGAATTGATAATCACACGTAATCAATCTTTGTCATGTGCAATTGTCACTTTTTTTTAAAAGAAAAAATGATACAATTGGGTCCCTAAAGCATTAACTGGCAGAATCAAGTATGTCCTTTTGGGGCAGTGAAAGAGACTTGGGAACTATTGAGCTGGGGGGACCCTCAGCCAGTGGTCTCCAAACTTAAAAGCAATTTTACTGCTGAAAAAGCTCCTAAGTTTAATTATTAATCAGCAGTAAACAGCAATATATTTTCAATGTGCAGAAGGGGTCTGAGTGGTTTGAAGATGTTTGCTAGTATTAGTACAAATATGTATAATTTCATGACTTGGATACAAAATGAAGTGTTAAAAATGCTATTTGTAGTTTCCTTGTACAGAAATAAAACAATTTTCTTTTTTGTTTTGCTCCAAGCTGCTTTCATTTATGTTAACTGTAACAATTGTCTTTTTTCATTTAAATACATAAAGTATATATTACAGATAATCCTTTTCTAAAATACCTTGCAATATCTGACAAGAAAACTCTGAAAGTTTTTAAAATATTATTTTATAATCCACAGCATTAAATATTTCAAAGCTTTTTTCAGAACTGTGTTCCTCTGTTGGTTTAAAACTATTCTGTTAATCGAAAATATAAATTAAACTTTTATATTGTGCAGTGCAATTTATTATAAAATGCAATTGAATTAGAAGCAAAAGATGAAATTAAATCAGCGTTCCAATGAGTAAATATGGCTTCTAAAGCTGACAGGTAGTGTAGAAAGTTAGCACCCTCTGCTAGAAGAATGAAATATTCTAGGAAATATTAAAAAGGCAGAATATTTCCTCTAAAAGAGAAATAAAAATCTTAACAAAAGACCCCAGCTCCCTGCCCAGGAGATATTTTGGTGCCAGCTTATCTACAAGACAAAAGACTGGGCCAATCTTATCTACAAAACAAAAGACCTCAGCTCCAGGATGATGGGATTATCCTTCAGGGCAAAGCCATTCAGCCACAATAGGAAATTGTCCTTCATTGCATCAACAAGCAAGATTCAACCAAGCCTGGGACACAAGACAGCCTACAAAGCTAGCTAAGACCCTCCACCCCCTGGGAGTCTGACAGACAATAGGATACATTTCTTGCATAGGAACAGGAAGCTCAAAGGCAAGGCCCAAGAAAAGATATACATATACAGTGGAACCTTGGATTGCGACCGTAATCCGTTCCAGGATTGTGGTTGCAACCCAATTTGGAAGTATGACTGCACATGAGCGGACAAAAAAAAATGGCGGTGAAGGGAAAATTGCCGTGGCTGTGTTTGGTCTCCACCCAAAGATTGTTTACAACCAAAAGTAAAGATTTCCTGAAATTTTAGGTCATGATCCAATTTGGTTGTGAACAGAAGCGTTCGTGAGCAGAGGTTCTGCTGTATATATATCTCCCCTCTATGTGGTCCAGGACTTCAAATCCCATGTGGTCTTGCTGTCCACCATTAAACCATCCTTCCAATCAGCCCCCATGTTTCCAGTGCCTTTCTCCCCACTTGGAATTGAACCTAGATGGACATTTCTGCCAATGGCAGAAAACCCAGTGAGTTACATTGGATGTAACTAATATTTATCACTTTTTTTGTACTTAACACTACTGCAGAACTTGTACGTCTGAAAAGTCATTAGCAGTTTGCTCTATGCTAGGAAGAGCTATTTCCAGGGGGGGGGGACTTTAAAATATTTTTTAAAGATATTAAATAAAGGAATTGTAGAATTTTCTGTAATCTGTCTTATTTGGGGTTTGTTTACTTGAAGCCAGTCAAGATTCAGTTTATTGGGCCTCAGTGCAAGTGACTTCACTTAGAATGTCATTAACATGTTTGTAATGCTGTAATTACACAAATGACACAACCTAACCCAAATGGTGTACAGTAGAATCTCTGGTCACAACCATAATTCGTTCCATAACTTCGGTGATTTCATCATCTTCTAATGCAGAGGTCTCCAAACTTGACAACTTTAAGGACCCCTGTTCTAATGTTTTGTCTTCAGGGCTTTCTGGGTCGGGGTGGTGTTTGATCGCCATCTGAGTTATGTGTTTAAAAAATGTGAATTTTTTGGTCGAAACCTGATTTGGTGTTTGGTCGCAGTCAGAAGCGTTGGTGACCAAAGGTTCTACTGTAATTGACATTCTTCGTGCATTGATTTATTTGTGACTTTTGTCAATTTTTCCAATTTATAAAAATGAATATTAAACAGCAATGTAATGAACAGTTCAACACTAGGTGCTATTTCTCGACATAGGAAACTCATCTTTGAAGGAAAAAATGCTACACACTGTACTGGGGGACTCCTTAGAAAGCAGCGGCTGCTTAAATCAATCACCCACCCTCAGCCCTACGAAGGAAGCAAGGGCAAACCCTAGAAAGCTGCAGGGATTAGTAGGAGTCAACCAGGACTAAGAAGGCAGACACAATTTTTAACTCCCCTGGGCTTGTCACCATCCTTTCCATGTTGCGGGACGTGCTATTTTCGAGGCAGCCACTAGGGGGCAAGCGCAGCACTAATTTCCCAAGAGCAGGCGGGTAAACATTCGGACGACTTATTCTAGAACCTTCCGGAACGTTGAGGTCGTGACGAAATTCCTCGGCGGGTATCTCCCTCCCACCCCTTAATCCCGGAAGCAAGTTACATAGAGACGCATAGTTCAGAGTGACTCGCCCCATGACTTCAGGGGAATTTCCGGATACAAAATCACTCTTGCTTCCCCCCCCGCCCTCCTTTGTTGCTGTTTCCCCCAGCCATCTCGAGGAGGAAGTGAAACCGGGAAGAAATCCCAGGTTTCCTCACAGATGTGCCCGCAAACAAGTTCCGGCCCAGAGCGGCGGGCTTCTTTCTAATTTCTGCGGCGCGAGGAATCCTAGGGGCAGAGAGTGGTAGCGGCCCTCCTCGCTCCTAATAGGCCTAAGCTGAGGAGGAGGAAGGTTCAAGCATCCCTCTTATCCCCATCTCTCCGGCCCGAAGGAGGTTTTTCTCCGTTGACCTCCAACGTGCCACTCGGGATGTCGCTCTCAGCTCAACTCGAGCTTTAGAAAGGCTCGTCAGTCCGGGAAAAGACGCCTCGGGCCCTTTCTTTTCGGGAGTTTCCCCGGAAAGGGGTGGGAACACTTGTCCCGGAAGTGCTCTGCTCTTTTTGTATATATACACACACTCTTCATATATTTTTTTTATTAACTCGCTCTATAAACGCGCGGAACAATGAAGGACGGGGGTTCTTCCGCTGCTTGCGCGTGACGTACTTCCTGTTTGCGGCCCTGCCAGAAGCTGTAGAACTGCTGCTTCTGCTGCCGCCACTACTACCACCACCACCAGCAAAGCGGGAAGGCAGGCGAGCTCCGAGAGGAGAAGAAAAGAAGAAGAGATCGCAGTGCGGCTGTCGCTGATCGCGAAAGGGGAACGAGCGGGTGAGCGCGGAGGAGGCCAAAGGCGAGAAAAACAGTTACGGGTCGTCGCCAATTCAGCGCGCGCGTGCGGGGAGGTGGGGGGCCCCCGGCACCACGGAGAAATTGGGGGAGGGGTGTCTCTCAGCAACGGGTTTTGCGTTCCCCACCCCGCCCTTTTTTTTCTTTGGCTCGTGCTCTCTGCTGATTGGCCCAAGCGCGCCGCGCGCTGTGGGAAGGAGGGGAGTGGTCGTCTGCAATACAAGGGTGGGTGGTGGGTTAGTGACGCCCCTCCCAGTTCCCTGCTTGCCTTCGGACTTGCGAGGAGGCCGGCGCTTGCCTTCTTCGTCTTGGATGCTGCCTTAGCTCCAGATCCTTTTCTTGCCGTTTCTCTCCATTCCCTTCTCCGCGGCGTTGCCTTTTCCCTCAAGGCGCTAAGTCTGGGCAAAAACAGGGGCTCTATATAGAAGCACCAAAAGAGGCCCGGCCTGCAGGTGGGAGAGTCCGCCGGAGCAGAGTTTTTCAACTATGGTGCCTTTAAAGACGGGTGGGCTTCGGCTCGAGCACTCTCCAGCCGACATGTGGTGGGAAAAATTCTGGGATTAAAAGTTTAAAAGTGCCAAGATTGAAAAATACGGATTTGGAAGGTTATTAGGACGTTCGGACAAATGATGACCATGAGGAATAATTAAAATGCCTATGATGAATTCATTAGAAATATATATGATTTATAGCAGGGATCTCCAACCTTAGCAACTTTAAGACTTGTGGACTTCAACTCCCAGAATTCCTCAGCTAGCTTTGCTGGGTGAGGAATTCTGGGAGTTGAAGTCTACAAGTCTTAAAGTTGCCAAGGTTGGAGACCCCTGATTTATAGAACAACCAGTTGGTAATAAATGGTGGAACGTTTGCTTGCTGGAGAATTCTGGGAGTTGAAGTCCACCTGTCTAAAAAGATGCCCTAGGTTGGAAAATATTGCTTCAGGACCATCCTTTATAAATGGGTTAAGGGAACTAGGGTGTTGCAACCAAAAGGGTGTCTTTATTTCAAGGGAAAGATGTTGATAAAATAATGCATAGTATCCCTTCTTGGGGTAAGAGATTCTTTTTATTTCAACTGCTTTGTTTTTAAATGAAGTACTTCATCTTGGGGTAATGTGTGGAAAGTTTGTGGTGGCTCAGAATTTGTATGCCACAGGCAGCTGGTCTCAGTAGCACAACAAAGATTCAGTGCTGTTGCAACAAGATAATGTGATGGTGTGTGGAATTTATTGCTGATAGCAGTGTTTCTGTTCTGTGCCTTGCCCAATGAAGTGGAGGAAGGGAACTTTCTGTTCTTTTTACTCTAGCCGGGGTTAGTTTTTGTTCTTTGCGGAAAAATTTCTATTGTTATAAGAAGGCTTACAGCCAGAAATGATTCTATAACACTTCGTCTATTATGAATTGAACCATTGATAGCTATTTTTCCCTCAAAGCAGTAAATGGTTTTAGCTCAGATGAGAAAGAACTAATTTTGCCTCACACATTATGCACATAATTGTTACTATTACATTGAATGTATCTTTAAAATGTGATAGAAATTGAAAGAATAGCTGGCCATTAAAATTTCTTCAAAGTAGGAAGGAAACCATTTGTAGACAGGATTTAATGAGTTTTAATGCTAGATGTTTGTTTTATAAATATTAATGTATTTTACCTAACACTACCATTTTCTTAGTTAAAAATATACAGGTAGTCCTCAATTTATGACCACAATTGAGGCTAAAATTTCTGTTGCTAAGTGAAACATTTGTTCAGTGAATTTTGCTCCATTTTATGACCTTTCTTGCCACAGTTAAGTGAATCACTGAAGTTGTTAAATTAGCATCACGGTTGTTAAGTGAATCTGGCTTCCCCATTGACTTTGCTTGTCAGATGGTTGCAAAAGGAGATCCCATGACCCCAGGACACTGAAAGTATAAGTATATATAAGTCAGTTTTCAAGCGTCTGAATTTTGGTCATGGGGATGCTCCAATGGTGGTAAGTGTGAAAAATGATAAGTCAGTGCCACGGTGTTGAAAGGTCACTAAGTAAACTGTTGTAAATTGAGGACTACCTGTGCAAGTATTAAAAAATCTTCCCGTGTATTTGAAAAATCCACATCCATCTCTATTCTAATAATTCTTGACAGTAACTGTTCTAAATAATACTTTGTTTAATATCTTCATAAAGCTTATGAAGGATGTCATTTGTTCACATGGAATGAAATATGCTGATGATATTCAATTGTCTTAACTTTGCCTTGAGCTACTCAGATAACCCTGGCAAGTTCTTCTCTGTGTCTGGATGCTGTAGGGGCCTGCATAGAGAAGAATGTGCTTCAACTCAGTCCTAGTGAGTTCAGGTAGCTATGGGATTTTAGCCCACCTGTAACTGGAATTGGAGATTTTGCACCTTTGCTTCTGGAGGGGTTTGCAGTCCCCCACTCAGAACCAGTGTACGCTTTGTGGAAACTGCTGGGTTCACAGTTCCAGATCAAGGAGTAGAAGACACTTGTGGTCAGGCAGGTCTTTGCACAACTCATGTCTTGTGCTCTAATTGTGCTTGTTCCTGGAGTATGTTAGTCACAGCTCATTTTGGGCAGTGCAGTGTGCTTTTTATGGGTTGTTCTTGGAGACTGTCTGGAAGCTGTATTGGTCCAGAAGTCTTCTCTGGGGGCTTTTTCTTTTTCTTTGCGGTTATTACCAATATCTTCATGGTTCACAGACTATGTACCCTTTGTGATGGATATGAATTACCTCACAGTGAAGGTATTCATGGTAGAAAAGAATTAGTATGAAATTCCAGATTCTGCAGTTTCTTCTTGCTAACTAAAGAAGCTTAGGTCAATCAGAGTCTTTTTACTGAAGAAGATATAATTACCTTTAGTAGTAGGCATATATATAGGTTCTTCTCCCATGCTGTTCTAGAAAATTTTTTTAGTCTCTTGCAGATTAAATTTTCAAAAGGGTACAGAGGAGGGCACAACATTCTTTTCTCAATCTGTTAGCAGTTCATAATTCTGTTATTTTAAAATTATATGGAATAGTAAACTAATATTCCATGGAAAATAGAATTTGCAGAACCAATAGATTTGCAGAACCAGGAATTGTATAATTATTAATCTGTATGCTCTGAAGCAACCTTACATTCACATCTCCTTTGCTTTTGGCCGTGTAACTTTTGAAACAATCATGTCTGACTTTGATGAAATAGAAGTAAATAACAATTTGTGTAATAGTCACTCATCTGCATTCCTGTGTTGCTTCTTTGCCTTCAGCAGCTACTATTTTTTAGTATATCATCCTTCCAGATGTCCATAGATATTTTGTGTAGTATACTGTCACACAGCCCTTTTTTTACAATCGTTTTGCCTTTCAATAGCTATTCCTTCTATTTCCTGGCTCCTCCCCTTTTATTTGTCATATATTCTTTAGCCTTCTTCTTCAAAACACACGCATACATTTTAGAAGAAACAAAGTACCTTGTTTATTGCTCTTCCAAATCCGTTGCCATTAGTTATACTGATCAGCTCTGGACCATCTGGAGGGTACCAAATTGCCAACTTCTGATATAATACTAGGAACATATTTAATACATTATCTTAATTAGCAATGGCTCCTAATATGTAATTATTATTGAAAGATGTTTGTGAACAGCTGATTTCAATGAAACTAGATTGCCTATCTAGTTTCATTGAAATCAGCTGTTCACATCTTTCAGAATGCAGTGTTGTAATTACAAAAACGTATTTATGCTGTCTTCAGTATAGTTTCCAAGATGTAATTCTGTAATATCAGAAGAATGTTTACTTATGCGTTGAGCGTTTGCAAGATAAATACTATTGAAGCACATCAATATTTACAATGTTTTAAATGTGTACAATACATTATTTGATATATGTTGTCACCTAATTAACCTTGGCTGAGCTCAAAAATTTTAAGCTGGCTTGCACATGCTATTTGTTAGTGATTTATGCTGATTTAATTATATCAGTTATCTATTCCGATATTCATGCTTGCTTAAAGCAATAATAATAATACTACTAGGCCTGCAAGCTAGATTTAGATATTGGAAAAAATGCTGGAAGCTTAAAAATTAATTTAATATTGCTGTCATTCCATGTTCCTAATGTAACCAAATGTCAAGTTTGACTTGGATACCTGTGTTTTATATGGTTGCTAGTTATTTCATAAGGAATTACCGGTAGATTGTGAATGGATGCATTATGATAAATCACAATATTGCTTCCTGTACTTTGCTTTTTTGTTTATCAACCAGTCTTGGACTTTTCTTCTGAGTAAAGGAATAAGAGATTTGAACATCTTTTCTTCTTTTATGGTAGTTTGTAGCATGTTGGAGCCACTGGGACGAATTCCTGCTGTTTTTCTACCCTAAACTCTGCAAATAAAATAAGTTTTTACCTTCTGCACTTGTAGAAGACAAGGAAGGTGGCGTTCTGGTGTCTGACAGCAAAGTAACAACAGGAATTCGCCAGCTGATCTTTGTCTCGTAGAGACACTGCCCCCCCCCCCCAATAATTAGGGGTGTTACAGGATTGTCCATACATTTTAAATGTTTGATGGCCTTTCTGCATAACCAAAACCCAGCTCCAAATTGGCCACATCACTTGGTAATGATGTGATTATAAGCTTTAAGAATGTGTCACAACCCTAGGAAGGAGGCAGTGGCAAGCCATTTCTGAAAAACTTGCAAAGAAAACTGCAGGGATTAATCCAGTCAGTCACCAGGAGTCAATAACTGACTCAACGGACATTCCCCCTCGCCACAAAAGGAGGGGTTGCTTTCGGGCCATACATTCAGCTGTGCACACCTAGTTTCCTTTGGCCGTCTGGGAGAGAAGACTTTCAAGAATTGTTTGATGGTGCTTTCCCCAGAATTATTTCTCTTTTATTTTTCTTTTATTCCCCATCTCTTTTTTCTACACAGGTAGTCCTCGATTTACAAATGTAATGGAGCCTACCAATTACATTTGTAACCCGAGGATTTGTTGGAGTAAATCACGTAAAATGAATATGAAAACTCCCTGCTTTCGCCCACCCATTTGCTAATCAAATGCACAGGTCATTAAGTGCACATGAAGTATCTTAGGGTGGGGAAGGCCATTGCTGGATAATGATGAAAGAGGCCACCTGCTTAAGATCATCCAAGGCCTCCCCAGACCTACTGAGATACCGTATGCTCCCCACAATTGCTTCCCTGCCTATCCTGCCACTCTGTTCTGACCTAGGCTTTCCTAACAGCACGAAGCCAACTCCTCATCCCAGTAAACCCCTTTTATTTAGTTTACAGTGAATTCCTCTCCAGCAAAGTCCCAGCCAACAGTCTTTCAAGATATTTCACAATTACAGACCTTTATCAGACTGGGAGAGTTACCAAGTTGATACCTTTCAGAGGCCACACTGTAGCAGACAATACTCGGCAAGAATGCAGGAAAAGATCTTCACCCAAATGGACTAATTGTCTCCTCTTCTATTCCCTATGGGAGAGGCCATTCACCATCCACCTGTGGCTTTACTCCCAAGGCGACCCTTTTTCTTTAGTTCCCTTTTTCTGGCAACTCTGCACATGCGCTCACTGGGAACAGGCTCCAGCTGTCTTTCTGCCTCACTGATGTCCGATCCCGAAGGCAGCTGATAATTGTCAGATGACCCTGGCTCCATCTCTGCCTCCAATGCAGAGCACTCATCAGAGCCTTCTCAGACTCCAGGACTGGCCCATGTTCCACTCCAACCTTCTCACTGTCCGAATCTGCTGTCAGCTCCGCTAGCTGCTGGCGGGCCACAACACGTGCTGGGTTTCCACAGGCACTGGGCCTGTGGAGACTCCCCTTGCGAAGATTTAGGTAGCTATCTCCTCTCCAGCTTCCCTGCCACAGTTTTTTTGCCTGGTTCTAGCGCTCCAAGAATAGAGTGATGAGAGAAGAGGGAGAGTGGGATGAGCATGCTCTGCTCAGCTTCTCTAACTCATTGAGGCTGCCTGCTGCTTCTGGAGGGGTGGGCAACCTTGGCAAGTCTCCACCAAAGGTTTCCAGTCTCGATACAGAAAAACATTTGCATGCCAGTCTTCAGGGCAGTGAAATTGTGATACTTCAAACTTCCCTTCAGCTTGCAAATACTTTTTGTACGGAGATTGGAAGCTTCTGGGTGCTGTGATCTTGCAGGACTTCAAGCCCCCATTCTCTGCAAAACTGGATGGATGCCTGAAGTTGCATCAGATCACAGCCCCCAGAAGCTCCCAAAATGTGTGAAAGCCAACAGGCTGGTTTGAGGCAGCGAAAATGCATCCTTACATGTATGATTCTATAACTATCTACATCATAAATCATTGTTGCAGTATAACTCTTATCAAAACTGATAATGCTGGTATCACTATCACTACATGGCTAAAACACGTAGATATTAAACATAAGTTTTACAAATAGGACATTAGTATAAAATATTAAAATGTATTCGCTCATTATAGAAGCTTGCAAGTGTCTGTATTTGTACCTCTGCTCGCTACTAATATGTTTCTCCAAAAGTAAGACCTAGCCAAAAAAATAAGACCTAGCCTGTTTTTTTAAACATGTTCCTAATATAAGCCATAACCCCAAAATAAGCTCCAGTTAGGGTTGTCATCAGCCTCGTGTGCGTGTGTGTGTGTGTGTGTGTGTGTGTGTTATGTATGGCCAGCACTGGAGGTGGCGAGGGCTGATGGTCCACAGGAGCAGCTGCAGTCCTCACAGTGCAGGTAAGTTGATTGTCCAAGCAGCAAGTAGAGGCGGGGGAGGCATGTGATCTGGACGTGTTGTGCGGGTGCAGAAAAGCCGAAAGCCAGTGGGCGAGCGGATGCGGGAGGCTTGTCTTTGCATGGCGGCACCATCGGCAGACTGAAACAGGCGGGGGGGAAGGCAGGCAATCCAGATGCATGGGCTGCAGGAAAGCCGATAGTGGACTGGAGCGGCCAGCTGGCTGTAGGAGGCTCATCTTTGCACGGTGGCACTGGTAGCAGGCACAGGAGCGAGGGAGAAGACAGGCGATCCCGATGTGCTGTACAGGCCACAGGCAAGCTGAGACGTAATAGTAGAGCGGCCGGCCGGCTGTGGGAGGATTGTCTTCGCATCTCTTGGCTTGCCTGCGGCCCATGTGGTGCATCAGGATTGCCTGCTTTCTCCCTATGCCTCTACTTCCGTCTGCTGTTGGTGCTGCCGTGGGAAGTTGAACCTCCCACGGCTGGCCACCAGTTCTGGGCCACCAACTTGGCTTTCCTGTGCAGCATCCCCCCATGTGCCTCTTCCTCCGTCTGCTACTTGGACAGATAATCAACTACCTGCGCTGTACTGGCTGTACAGCCCCCAGTGCACTGATCAAGGGGCTGATGGGCTGCAGCTGCTGCTGGACACCATCAGCCCCTGCATGCTCATTGCCTCTTGTTCACATACCGGGAGGGTGGAGCGTCCAGCCAGACTGATCACTCTGATATCATGTTTTCCTGAAAATAAGCCATAATGCTTATTTTGGAGCCCTCTCCCCCCCCCCACCCGCAAAAAAATATAACATCAGGTCCTATATTCAGGGCAACATGATTGTGCTTATCAGTAAAGGGTAAAGTGACAAAATTCTGTTTCAGTTTTCCTTTATAAGGGTATGATTCATATGGGTGGAGCTATTAATCAGAGATTTGAATTTGCATTTGGTATACAAGGAAGATTGAAAATTATTAATAGCCTTCTGCAGTAAAGGAAAAGTTTGTATTCAGAGGAAGATCTGCAGAATAACCATTTTTCATTAATAATAGTTTATCAGCCTAATAAAATATTAATTTTTTTGTGACTTTTCTTCTTTTTTTCCTAGCTTTGGCATTCTATTTTTGTTGTAATCTAGATTACATTTCATTTGTTTAAAACTGAGTGTTCTAATCTAACTATCATTGTAGGAATCCTTTTGACAGTGTTACAAAAAAAGTGGAAGATTAGTCGAGGAAATGAAAAATTAGGATACAAGTACTAGTGTTATATTTTGGATGAAACCTAACATGGCAATATAATTGGAAGATACAGTAAAAGAGGCTCTACAGCAACGGTGACGAACCTATGGGCATATGTGCCAGAGGTGGCACACAAAGCCCTCAACTGTCGGCACGTATACCGTCGCCAGGTCAGCTCCACAGCGATTCTCCATAGCATTTCTTTCTGTCAGTTGCAGGGAAACAGAAGTTTCCTGCCAAACAGAAGCTCACAAAAGAAAAAGATCTCACCTTTTGCAGAGCTCCTGATGTTGAGATGCCCTGCCTCCTTCCAGCCAGTTTGTTTTTGGGTGTCTGCTGCGGGTGGACGCATGCGCCCGCATGCCTGCACTTTGGGCACTCAGTGCCTAAAAGGTTCGCCATTGCTGCCCTATAGCCAGCCAGCCCCCCCGCCTCAGTTGTAATATTCCCTTCAGAAGAATATGATGGGTTAGTTTTATTTTTTTCTAAAAATGCTCCTCATCTGATATGAAAATCTTCATAGTTTTGATGGAATAAAAAATATTTCAGATTCTCAATTTTTTGGCAAAAGTTAAGACTCAGATACTATTTTACCTGATTAAAAACTTTTTAAAAAACAGTTTTGTTTAAAAATTATGCTAATTTTGGGGGGAGGGGAAAGGGGTCATCAAGACCAGGAGTTCCCATCACCTGGGCCATGGATTGGAAGCAGGGAAGGGCCCACCAGGAACTGGCTGCGCATGTGTACATGCACAGGTTCCAGACAGTGCACAAAACTGTGCCTCCCCATCTGTGGATGAATTGCCCTCCATGGAACCAGTCCCTGATGCCCAAAAGGTGGAGACTGCTGATCTAGACTACAAAGCTCTCTTTCTACTATGATTTTTTTTCCCTGGTAGTCATTTAACAATCCATATTTTCATAGGATGCATCCTACCTTTTAAGAGAAATTTATGTTTATATATTGAAATGAAATTTTGTTTTACAGGATTCTGATCCGAACACAATAAAACATGGTGGATTATTATGAAGTTCTAGGAGTGCATAAACATGTCTCCCAAGAAGACATTAAAAAAGCGTAAGTATTCATTTTTATGGAAGGTTATGGAAGGTTATATTATATTCCTTGCATTTTTTGAGGGAGGCTTTAAACCACATAAAACTGGGTGTTTATAAACAGTTTTCCTATGCTTCCTTTACTGCCACATGAGTACTTATTTATATGTTTACCTAGAATTAAATCTTGCAGTTGAAATTATGATTGGTGACTCAGCCTGATATTTATTAGCTGCAAAAGATTGTTTAAAGCAGAAATATTTTAAAACATTCAAACAAATATAGCTGTAGAAAAAAAATCATATATCAGGAACTTATATCAAGAATAAATAAGAGTCTTACAAAAATTACTCCCTAGAATTGGGACAACTTTATTAATCAGCTGATAAATGAAGAAATTGGTGGGTAATACTGATTTCCTAATCATTCCTTCCTATGTTTCATTTGTACATCGATAAAATTATCAGAATAGAAGCCAGTAAATAGCTAATACTATAACTATTATGGCACTTTGTATCCTATTTAGAACTGCAGAGTATGGATAATATTTTAATTAAACAATTTAATAATTAAGGTTTTGTACATTTTCACATATTCTGTTTATAGAATTTAGAACCACTGTGAATTTTCTCTACTGTGTTTCCCCCCTATTTCCTAATATTGTGCTCTTTTGTGTCTGGCAGTGCAGCCCATCCAGATGGTTTATCCTTAGAGTAGTTCTTGCAAAGTGCTACAATGGGTCAAGATAAATCTCTGAAGCTTGAGCTATCCATTAGGGGCAAATTATTATATTGATCATGCATTAGGAAATTAACATTTGCAATCAATATTTCTATAGATGTTTTAAAATGTTAAAAATTCTTAGTCCATCAGGCTAGCTTATTCTTTTATTTTTTTTTATGCATTGTTGTCCTTGAATAAAGTATCTTTGGTTTTTATTTCAGATACCGTAAACTTGCGTTAAAATGGCACCCTGACAAAAATCCAGATAATAAAGAAGAAGCTGAGAGACAATTCAAGCAGGTTGCTGAAGCTTATGAAGTGCTGTCAGATAGTGAGTAATAATATGAAAGACTTCCACATCAGTGTGGAAATTAGAATATGCTTAAAACTATTGAATATATACTGTATTTTTCAGACTATAAGGCACACCGGAGTATAAGACGCACCTAACCTTTGGGGGAGGAAAATAAGAAAAAATATCTTACCTCAGCTTCTGCCTCCTAGCAATTTGCCTCCGTTGCAGCAAGCAGAAACAGACTTTCAGTTTCACTTTCCCAGCACAGCCTAATCAGGCTACAGGGATTGCTATAGCCTATTGGCAATCCCTGCACTTTGAAACAGCTGATGTTCAGAGCTGGATGCAAACGACCATCATCTGCTCATGCTAATTTGGCTGTACTGAAGCTGCAACAGGCTTTTTGCCGCTTGCTGCAAAGAGGTAAATTACTGGTGGATGGGGCTTCTGCAACATTCAGTGAATAAGACACACCCAAATTTTCACCCACTTTTGGGGGTAGAAAAAGTGCATCTTATACTCTGAAAAGTACGGTAGATCTTACAACATTATCCTGGGGCATGTATATTTGTCTTCATTCACATGACTGTCATTTACAACCTTTCCAGCAGGCTTCTGATAAGCAAAGTCAATAAGGGAAACCAGGTTTACTTAACAATTGCAGGATTAATGACCCTGGCAAAAAAGCTTGTAAAGTTGGGTGAGTTCATACAGTGGCTCATATAATGACTGCTTTGCTTAGTAATGAAAGATCCGGTTTCAATTAGGATTGAAAGTTGAGGACTAGTTTTACCACCAATTTGGTTTTGATTCTAGACAATCACATAGATTTTTCTCCA
Source organism: Psammodynastes pulverulentus (assembly GCA_025802295.1). Taxonomy (NCBI): domain Eukaryota; kingdom Metazoa; phylum Chordata; class Lepidosauria; order Squamata; family Psammodynastidae; genus Psammodynastes; species Psammodynastes pulverulentus. The sequence goes on from JAOYMU010000077.1 coordinate 7,574,678, forward strand.
GGATAATCTGTCCTAAATTTGGTCTACAGGTCCTCTAAAAGTTTGCCCACCGCTGCTGTAGTAGAGACCCTCCATCTTGTTGCTGCTTGTCCTCTTCTTCTCCCTCCTTTCTCAAATTATAGACTTCTCAAGAGAGCTGGATCTTTACATACTATATTCAAAATAAGGTAATTTGAGCCTGATCACTTGTGCCTTAAAGGGCTTCAGGTAGATTTGTTCAGTGCTCTATTGCAGGGGTCTCCAACCTTGGCAACTTTAAGCAAAGCTGGCTGAGGAACTCTG
>JAOYMU010000077.1:7575059-7586608 GCA_025802295.1 Psammodynastes pulverulentus
CGACCGCTCGCGTGCCAGCAGAAATGGCTCTGCGTGCCACCTGTGGCACGCGTGCCATAGGTTCGCCATCACTGCTCTAAGACAAGTAATATATTAAAAATAATTTACAATCTAGACAATTTAATTTTTTTATGCAAAATATTTTTTGACACGGTGCACAATTAAATGTTGGAATTCGCTACCACATTGTATAGGTTCATAGACTTTGGACATTGGACCAGTTCATGGAAGTCAGTGGCTCCTTGACTTACAACTGGACATCTAGCAACCTATCTTAGTTACAATGATGCTGAAAAAAAGTGACTTAACAACCAGTCCTCAGACTTATGAGTATCCTTTGCATTTATATGGTTGCAACATCCTAGGGTCATTTGCAACCTTATCATCTGGCTTCTGAGAAGCAAAGTAAACATGAAAAACTAAGTTTGCTTAATGACCATGACAAAAAAAGGTTGCAAAAACACGATAACTACTTAACTGTATTGCTTAGCAACAGAAGTTCCAGTACCAATTGTGATCATAATTCAAGGACTATTTTTATTAGCCTTGATGGCTGCAAGAAAGCCATCTGCTGGGACTCCAGAGCAGGGGTCTCCAACCTTGGCAACTTTAAGCCTGCAGGACTTCAACTCCCAGAATTCCCCAGCCAGCAAAGCTAAGAGTTGAAGTCCTCCAGGCTTAAAGTTGCCAAAGTTGGAGACCCCTGCCTTAAAGGATTTGGAGGGGGGGGAAACCCCTCCTCTGGGTGCTAAGGGGGTCTTAACTTCAACTCTTCAACTCTTAGCCTTGCTGCCTGGGGAATTCTGGGGAATTCTGGGAGTTGAAGTCCTCCAGGCTTAGAGTTGCCAAGGTTGCAGACCCCTGCTCTCTAGAGGACTTCCTTATGCAACCGGTTGGCCACTGTGGGAACAGACTGCTAAACTAAATTGGCTGCACTGTTTATGTTCCTGCTACTCAGAGGTAAGTGTGAAGAAGCAAAGAATCATTTTGGACTTTAGCCCACCTTCTATTTAGTCCTGATGCAGAGTTTTTATTTCTACTTCTCTGGTTCTATTCTTACTTGGGAACAAACTTTCTTTTGAAAAAATATGGGCAGAGGGAAATATAATATGAATAGTACAGGGAAAATTACACTACGGACAAGACAAAAAAGATTCCTTTTCCATATTTGGTAGTCCCCTCACTTCCCCAGAAATAAATCATTGTCAAGTTTTATTTTTATTTACATAGACCATCCTCGTTTAAAATTATGCTGCATTTTTTTTTAAAGAAAAGGGATGGGAAGACAGTTCTCGACTGTGCACTCTGGTTAACATGGAAACACACTATAAATTAGATCCATTTATTTGCAGTTCGTATTAGCTGGAAATTCTGCACAGCCTAGCAAGCCCTTCTTTTCAACTGTAAAAAAATAAAAAATCATCTTGAAACAATGCACATCTTCCTATTACTGATTTCTACAAGTGCTTTGAAAAAAAAAGAGGGTTGTTTTTTTTTTGTTGTTTTTTTTTTGCACTTTAACCGCACATGATATTTTACATTTTGGAACCATTCGCAAATAGTTGCCATTTGGAGAAAATAAAAATTAACATAGCAGCTTTCAGAATAATATTGTACATTCAGATGAATAAATAGCCTTTTTGAAAGGAAGTCAGGATGTTATTGAGGAAGGATATTGGAGAACACTGAAATTTACAAGCATGCAGGAAACCAGGACAAAGTATGACAGACAATGAGCATAAATCCGTCACTGTGCATCCCTTATGTGGGAAACCAACTGCTATGAAGCACATCACACCTGCGAGACAGTGGAACCAAAATAAATCTGCAATTTCTCCAACGATACAAGACCATGCTTGTTTTCAGTCGCTCTTTTTTACAATCACCATATTTCAAATTTCAACTGCTTTATGACGGTGTTGAAATAAGTCCATCTCTTCCCCATCTCACCTCCTGCCCCCCAACTTCCTTCAATGAAATCTGGTAAAAGAGTTAAAAACAGAGTTTTCCCACAGATCGGTGGCTGAAAGTATGCACTTGTTCTTTCCATGTCATCTTTGTTTAATTAGAAAAGCATGGAAAAGGACAGGATGTTGTGAAGCTGATCAGGAGCTTGGAGAAATAAAGCATGTCCAATGGGCCACAAGAATTCTAAGGGATCCACATCTCTTTAAATACCCATGAATATTAGGCTGGAGAGAGCAGACTTTTAACTGGAGAACCAAAAGTGGCTTTTTGGCCCAAGAGTTAATGTGAACATGTTTCCCACTGTCATTTCTATTCTGAAGCTTTGCAGGATCACAAGGACCTTTCTAAAGCCTGTTTGGTCAGAGGTAGTTGGAGATGAAGTACCGTATTTTTCGGACTATAAGACGCACCGGAGTATAAGACATACCTTAGTTTTGGGGGAGGAAAACAAGAAAAAAAATCTCACCTATGCTTCTGCCTTCCAGCAATTTGCCTCCTTGCAGCAAGCAGAAACAGACTGTTTTAGTTTCACTATCCCAGCACAGCCTAATTAGCACGTGGCTCGGCCATTTCAGGCTGCAGGGATTGCCATAGCCTAATGGCAATCCCTGCAGTCTGAAACAGCTGATGTTCGGAGCCCGATCCAAAGGACCATCGGCTGCTTATGGTAATTAGGTTGTGCTGAAGCTGAAACAGGCTTTTTGCCGCTTGCTGCAAGGAGGCAAATTGCTGGTGAGGCGAGGCTTCTGCAACATTCGATGTATAAGACGTGCCCAAATTTTCACTCACTTTTGGGGGTAGAAAAAGTGCATCTTATACTCCGAAAAGTACGGTATTTGTTCTCAAAATGTGAAAGAAATTGTGCAAGACTGGACTGGGTGGAAATGTTCTCCTCTGGAATTTCCTTGAAAAAAATAAGAGATATGCTGCACTGGATAATTGTACACAGCTGGTGTGGAGAGGGAAGGAAAGGAAGTTGCTGTTAAGATGGGGAGCAGTTGCAGTATTTAAGAGAAAGATAATTTATATAATTTGTAAACACAGGTAGTCCTTGATTTATAACGGCACTGAAAAATATGACTTATGACCATTTTTCACAGTTATGATCTTCACATAATATGATTAAAATTCAAGTGCTTGGCAATTAGTTCCTATTTATGACTGTTGCTGTGTCCCAAGATCATGTGATCACCTTTTGCGACTTTCAGACAAGCAAAGTCAATGTGGAAGCCAGGTTCGCTTAACTGGGTTACTAACATCAACTGCAGTGATTCACCTAACTGGCAAGTAAGGGCATAACATGGGGCAAAACTCACTTAACAAATGTCTCATTTAACAACAGAAATGTTGAGTTCAACTGTGGTTGTAAGTAGAGAACTATTTGTAAAAATTATATAAATTAGGCCAAGATTAGCAGCTTGATCTAATTGCACTCTCTCCTCCCACCAATATGTTAGTTAAGATTTTTAGCAAATATTCTGTCCTTTATCATATGCTAGGTTTTCCCAAAGTATAATCTCCCTTGGGGAGATACGGAGAGAGCAAGATAGGGTGTGAAGAACTTCTTAGTTGTACATTGTTTCAATAAATCTATGTTTCCTAAAGTTTCATTGTATCCTTTTCATATCATTTGTGTTCATTTTGGTGTTTGGATTTTTAGGAGAGCTGTATAATTTAAGATTGCAGGTAGTCCTTGATTAATGATAGTAATTGGGACTAGAATTTCTATCGCTAAGCAACATAGTAATAAAATGTATGATGTTATGTGACTATGTCATTTCTATTTGGAAGTTTTAGCAGTCCCCAGTTACTATTAAAACAAATCACTGCAGGTTGTTAAGCAAGCACCTTCATGTGACCATGGCTTCTGACTTCCTGCGGTCTTCCCCATTGACTTTGCTCGTGGGAAAACAATAGGGAAGATTGCAAATAATGAGCATGAGACTGCAGGGTGCTATGAGCCAGAATGTCAAGACCTGGTCAGAAGTGCCAACATTGTAAGTTCAAACATACATTAAGTGAAGGTGTCATGACAAAAGATTTAGGAACTCCTATGGTATTATTAATTTATATGTCCTGAAGAAATGTTAGTGTGTAGAGCCTGTCACATTGAACATTTTGCTAACTTTTAACTGAATTTAAGAAGAAATAGTATTTTGCTGCTTAGCCTAACCCAGAATCAAATTATTTATTCAAAAAAAGATGTCACTTTTGTCACATATTTCATCCTACTTAAGAATTATATTGATGATGTCATTGTGATTGAAATTGTTAATGCATTCCCTAAAGCTTTTTCATAATCTTCAGACTTATGGCAAATACCAGAGATTGACAGTAGTCAAAGAAGAGACTGGCTTGTCTTCTCTTTTTCCTTTGTATCTTCAACCTGGTCTTTTAAAAGTCAGGGAAATTTGCTGAATAGGATTGTTATAATTGGAGGTGTTTAGAGGGGAATCAAAGCAAATATGAGATCTTCAAAATAGTTTGTCTTGGATTTATATTTGCAGTTTAAGTACTTCCTTTCTTTGCAGCTAAAAAGCGTGATATCTATGACAAATATGGAAAAGAAGGATTAAATCCAGGTGGAGGTATGTGAAGGATTTAATACCACAAAAATTTAAATGTTGTGAAACTACTTATAGCTTTAATAATTAGAAAGGGTAATATATGGGAAGAGTGAGAGGATAAAATAAAATAACTGATAAAGTAATTGCAATAAAGAAAATTTGAACCTGCTTCTTTATATCCTATTTTCTTTTTCTTCTTTTTCTGTCTTTTCTATTTATCATTTTTAAAAATTTGTATTGTTTTTATGTGTCAACATTCTTCAATAAAAATTAATTTAAAATAGTAAATATTTGTGGAACAGTCTACCAATAGATTTTAATAGGTGTGTGTACTGATTTGAGTAGGACATTTGAAATTTAAATCTGGATTCTGGCTTAGAAATAGGGATTCTGATAAATATGACATAAGTCTCATTGATTTCAGTAGTCTACTCCCAAGTATGGCTACATCTAAGTCAAATCTTTACATCCTATCTCTGATTTGGCAAGGATTTTGAGGGGAAAAAAAGACATCACATGCTATGCTGAGCTTGATAAAATGACAAAAATTCAAGAAATACAATTATTGCAACAATTTGTTATTAAAATGGTACTTTTGCTAAATTCTATAAGGGATGATTTATTATTCTGGAAAATGACATATTGAATACTCTTTTTATAGGTGGAAGCCATTTTGACAGTCCATTTGAATATGGCTTTACATTCCGGAATCCTGAAGATGTCTTTAGGGAGTTCTTTGGTGGAAGAGACCCATTTTCTTTTGATTTCTTTGGTGAGTACTTTTAAATTAAATTTTCACTTTCCCCCCTACTTTTAAGAATTCTCATAATTGTTGCTTCTAATCCTCTGGTTTCCCATGTATATTGGCAAAAAGATATTCTCAATATGTTCAAAATCTGATTTAGTTTCTTTGTTTGGATACTTTGGAGGTTTTTTTGAAGAGTTGTGCAGTAAGCCTTGGCCTATATCGGTATAATCCTTTAAAATATTTCAGAATTAATTTCTTTTGATGGTGTCCTTGAAATTGATTAATTCATAGAATCACAAGGCTGAAAAGGACCTTGGGAAGTTTTTTAGTCTCAATACCCAGGATAGGAAATCACATACCATCCTGAATAAATAGTTGTCCTATTTTTCTTGAAAATTGCAGCCATATCTTCAGGAGGCAAGGTGTTTCATTACTTTAATAGCTCTAATCTTTTATATTTATAGTTCAAGATTTTAGATGCAAGTTCTAATGCTTTCCAATGTATACAAAATTAGAATGAATTCAACTTTTTCATTCAGTTTGAAATGAATAGCAAATCACATCCTACTTTCTCCTATATATTGGTGCAGTGGTCAAGAGGTGAAAATGCTCTCCTCCCACTCAGAAGGTTGAGAGTTCAATTATAGGCAGTGGCAGATATTTTTCCCCCAGGGCACAAAGAGAAAATATCTGCTGTGAACTACACATAGGCATCAGGAAGGGCATCCAGCCGGTAACCGTTCAGCTCTATTCAGTCGCCCTAACTCCACCCTGAAGCAAGGGATTATAGAGTCATAAAAAGGAAAAAAAATCTTTATATGTTGGGATATGCTTTCATGCATTGATTACTATGGCTATTTTTCTATTTTTTGTATCTGGCATCCATACTAGTAAGAATACACTTCTTAACAAAGGACCACAGTATAAAAGAACCAGAAATTTCACAATTGTACAGTTGCTTTTAATCAAGATACAGAAACAATTTTTCTCAATCAAACAGGCTGATTTGAATAGCTTAGGTTTTAGCGGGTTATAGACATAAATACTAAAGAGAAAAATATTTCCCAATAACTACCAAATTACCCAATTAGAGCAAGACATTGTGACAGTTAAGCATTGTAGTTCACAATTGAATGAAATGGCATCATTTTGTTGGAGTCACATATATCCAGACCATCTGTTAATTTTGATCAATGGATTTCTCAATCTGGGCTATGTCAAGATGTTGAAATGTTGCTTGGAGATTGGAGGACATTTGCTGTTTGTGGATTTTTTCCCCCCTTACCTTGTTAATAAAATTCAGCAGATATAGTTTTGCTAGGTAGACTTTGGGAAAACTTGAATGCTTAAATGAAGTGGAAAATGTTATTTTCAGAAAATTGAAGTGGACTTTTCTGTTTTGGAGTTGAAAAACCTTGTTTGCTGTGATGGATAATATACTGGAGCTAGGGAGTGCAACTGCAGAGTCCTTTTCAATTATAGATATGATCAATGGATTTTCTGTGTTGCCTAGTCAGGATATGTTTGTATAGCTTGACTTTTGTCCTTCTAGGCAGAAAAATGTTTGACTTTTGTTCTTCTAGGCAGAAAAATGCCTAGATACAATTTCTTTATGAGACAATTTCTATTTTAATGTCTGGAGTCAACTCTGAGAGCTTTGGGCTAAAGGCATCTTAAAATACTGAGAACATAACATAATTTTCACTAATAATTGCAGAGAGGCTATTGAACTTAAAAATAAGGAGTCTGTTTTGGAGTGACCAAAGAGATAGAAGCTAAAATCAAAAAGATTAAGTTATGTGGCTAGAGGTCATGAGGCTTGGGTAGATTTGTCTGAGCTGATCTTTAAGGTATTTATTCTCTATGAAATCTCTGCCTCTGTGATATTGAAATAGAAAATAGGAGGAGGAAGGAGCATTGCCTTACGTTATTTATAAAAATAATAAAGGTGTGATATAAATCAATAAATGAATAAAATTAAAAAATAAAAAGGATCTTATATAAAATGTTTCAGTTGTTGGATTTGTTTCGTGTCCAAATCAAGCTGTAACTTTTTCATTCCAGGTAATTTGAATAGTTTGCCTCATCTTTAGAACAAAGGATATAGTCCTCCAGTTACTGCTCAACCAGCAGTATTCAGTGCACATAGTAAACACTCAACTTACAGCTTGACCCTTATCTAGGACCCCTTCAGAAATTTACATGTATTATTTTAATTATGAAATATTTAAGAAGGAATAATTTTATCTAGTTGAAATTAGTCATTCTTCCAGCCCTATCTATGGGGAACTCTGATGGATGAAGCTCTCAGGTTGAACGAGAGTGTCCATTTCTGTTAATTTTAGTTACATCATTTGATCTTCGCTGAAACATACTGCTTGAATTTTTGTTCTATTTCGGGACTGCTTAGGAAGGTGATTTTTTTCCCTTTGAATCCTAAATATAACAAACATGAAATTCTTTTCCCTCTTTCCAATGGCATGGATATATTTTTGGAGAAAATGCTCCCCCAGAATTCATTTCCTATGTACAATAGGAATAAACATGGAAGTGAATATATTTAAAGAATAGTTTTAGCTTAATTGGTAAGTATGAATAATAAAATTGTCTACTTATCCCATTTATTCAGTAGTTGATATCCTGGTGTTAGAAAATGAGTTTTGAGGATATCCAAAAAGCCAAGGGTATTTTTTGGTGTGAAATCTGAATTTAATAAGTAGTTTAAAATTTTAAATTAGCAATATTACATGTTGAGTATGAAAATGAAACAGGTTACACAAGAACTCTTAAACAGTGATATCATATCTTCAGAGAGTAGACAGAAATATTTAACTGCCATTCTTCTTCCTTCTTCCTTAAAGAACAAGTATTTCAGCTTAAAGGTAAAGGTAAAGGTTCCCCTCGCACATATATGCTAGTCGTTCCTGACTCTAGGAGGCGGTGCTCATCTCTGTTTCAAAGCCGAAGAGTCAGCGCTGTCTGAAGTCGTCTCCGTGGTCATGTGGCTGGCATGACTAAATGCCAAAGGCGCACGGAATGCTGCTACCTTCCCACCAAAGATGGTCCCTATTTTTTCTACTTGCATTTTTTACGTGCTTTCAAACTGCTAGGTTGGCAGAAGCTGGGACAAGTAATGGGAGCTCACCCTGTTACACAGCACTAGGGATTCGAACCGCTGAACTGCCAACCTTTCGATCAACAAGCTCAGTGTCTTAGCCACTGAGATTATATAGCTTTAAAACTGAGCTTGGTCTTCCGTTGAAATAGAACTTTTATTCACTGATGAATCTGAAAGTATTATCCTAACCTTCTCAAAGTAAAGTTTTTAAGAATATAGTTGGGAATTTACATTATTCAATGGTCTTTTATGTAATTACTGAACTACAATTGGTACTTTTCTTAGATACCTACTCATTGCTTATCAGTTGGCTGCCAGAGGATTCTAATGAAGGATCAGAAGAAAGGTCTATAGAGGAGCTCTTGGAGGAGTATAGTTATGAGTCGATAGGAGAAATGGCAGAGGAGCTGGAGGAAGAGCTATATGAAGAGTATGATGAAGATTCTGTTGAGGCATTTGAAGAATATGAAGGATCTTTTGAGCTGGACGATGTGCTAGTGGAGGAAGAGGACTTTTCTGAAGGAGCAGACGAGTCTTTAGAGGAGGAAGTGAGTTTAGTGTCAGAAGATTGGGTAGAAGAGCCTAGCGGTATAACTGTGGAGGAGTTGGAAGAAGAAATAAGTATAGGATCAGAGTTGGAGGAATTTTACTAAATGAAAGCCTTTATATTAATAAATTCTATTTTAAGCTATTTGAAATGTCTCTTCGCTTCTCTAAAGGATGCTTACTTGGTATAAAAAAAAGTAAAAACAATTTTGGTAATGAGCTAAATTTAAATGCAATTTTAACATTATTACAAACTTTTAGAGCCTTTAGGGTCACTGATGATTTCTGATTAGCAGAACCCAAAGGTGTGTTTTATGATCATGGTATTATTGTAACTAGTCATTTTAAAACGAGAGAGAAAAAAGTATACAAATCTGAAATTCAATTACAAGTAAGTTTTTTTTCTAAGCTTTTTCAAAGAAATAAGAACACCCTGAATATCAAATTAGCTGCCTTGTGTAGATGTACCAGAAACCTACTTGATTCATTTTTTTCTAAAAACTCCTGTAATTGTTCAGAAAAGTTAGTAAAACAGAATAATGATACAAATAGCTTTGTTGTTACAAGCGATCAGAAAATATAATTTTAACCCATACCCAGCTTGGATGCTAACAAGCATTTTCATAAGTCTTGTATTTTGTGCAGAAGAAAAATAGGACTTGAAACATGCTGCAAATATAAAATAGTCTTTCCTTAATTAATTGGGATTCTTGGGATGGATGTCACATTCTATCCTTATGCTAACAGATACCAAACTATTACTCTTTTTCTTTGTAAATAAACAAAAGAACAAAAGTTCTTTAGTTTCCCAAAGAGCATAATTGGCTCGTTAACATGTTCATATATCATATTTTCATAATTCTGAAATACAAAATGAAACTAAAACAAAATGCTGGCTGCTGTAAATTAAGTCATTAACTAAGATGGGTGGCATAGAGATTGAGCAAACAAATAAGTGAAGCTTTGTGTTAGCATTCTAAAATCACTGAGTTTCAGTGTATTCAGTGTAAACTTTTTTATATATATTAAAGTTCAGCAAAGATTCACATGACACTTTAGAAGCATCTTCATGTCTGTATGTAGTTGAACGAAACTTGTAATGGATGCAGCTGGCGACAGTGTATATTTCCTTTTAAGCATTGATGGAAAAAATTAAAAGAGGGACATATGTTGTATAAACAATCTGAATAACTCAATAACTTCATTTCAGTTTGGTTCTTTATCGAAGATTTTTAAATAGGGGATATTTTCTTAGTAAATCTAGAGATTATCAGCCTAGAGTAGATTACTCTGGTGTATATGCAGTTTTAAATCAACCTAGCTTATTAAGTAAGGGGTTTCATTATAGAAAAAAATATAGGCAATGTAACTTGAGCTTCTGGATTCCTAGATATAAAATACAGATGAAATCAATTGCATACAACTAAATGAGATCCTATATTTGAAGAATTATTTAAAGTGAGTTTCCCTAGGAATATTTTAAACATCCTGAAGTCATACTCATAGTAAAAACAAAACCTGAATTGAAAAAATAAACACCAGGTAACTCAGAAAAAAATGTCTATTTATAGATCCATAATAGTGAGCAGTAATATAATATAGTTCATGGGTACACAAGTGACCTTCATACTTTGCTCATGAGTCAATGTAATAAATTAGGCAGCTACACCAGTGGCTTTACCTGATAATATGCTGAAGTTCAATATATGAAGACTCTTGCTACAGGAATAGTATTTTATTCGAAAGATTCTTAGGCTATTGGTGGTGTTGGAAATATTCTAAAATAGTCCTAGTCATTAAAGAAAGACTACTAGTTATACTTTAAGGTATTAATGTGGACTGATTCTCATATTTTTTATGGTTGAAAACTTCCCTTTTATTTAATTTTTCAGTGGAGCTGTTGGTCCTTGGGACGTGTAACAGAATGTTATCTTAAGAAACTTGTATGTACAAATATGAAAGTGAAATGAAAATGTACCTTTTCCTTTAAAAGGCGAGTTTCATGAAAATGAAAATTAGTTGGATATAATGGTTGGGATGACTGACCTGAAGCCAAGAGATCCACGTGAAAGTAATTGTTGAATTAAAAGGCCTGGAGAACTCTTTCATAAAAAAAAAGGATAAATACAAATCCATGTACAGTACTTTGGTTTGAAGCATCAAATATTAAAACGTTAGCTGCCTGGATAGCTAGAAGTGGCTCATTTATTTTGCTTATTTATTTATTAGATGGCTGAAACTAGACTCAGGATGGATAAAAATTGGTGTAAAACAAATAATAAAAACGGATTTTTTTTATTTTTATCGAATTTATTTTAATAAAATATTTTGGGAGTAAAAATCTAAAATAGTTTTTTATTTTAGATACATTAATAATTTAATTTATTCAGCATGAAATGGAGTTTAGTTATGTAGCATGAGGCTGTATATTTTGCAATATTTACATTTTTGGTAAACCCATTCAATGAATCCAAGCTCTGCAAGGTAAATAGGAAACCAGTGTTTTGTTTGCAAATAATAATATTAAATAGCAATAGCACTTTAGATTTATATACCGCTTATCAGTGCTTTTTACAGCCCTCTCTAAGCGGTTCACAGAGTC
>JAOYMU010000077.1:7587044-7604379 GCA_025802295.1 Psammodynastes pulverulentus
AAGTTTTTTTTAATGATTTCATTTACTGATTTTAATACTTTTGTGCAATTTTTAAAAATATTTATCTGGTTAAAACCTCATTAATCAGGATAATATAACACATGTAGATCCTTCATTACTGCTTTTGTTCAGGTTCCCAAGCTCCTAAACCTACAAAAAAACATAGTTGAAGTGGGCAGTGAAACTCAAATGTCTTACTTTTCCACAGGTCGCTGTTTTCTTTCTTTTATTATAAAAATTACTCTTTAAAGGTTGCAGTTCATGGCATATTTCCTTGAGAGTTCTTGAAAAGAGGAAGGGTAGTGCAATGGTTAAATGTTCCAGATTAGAAAGCAGAATAGCATGCATTCCAGTCCTGTCTTAGGAAGGAAGACAGTTGAGTGACTGGTAAAGGACCTATTGTAAATTACGAGTAATACTTTTATGTACATGAATATAATGTTGTATTAAAATCTTTATGTGGCACTAATGCTCTCTTATAAAACATTGAAATAGATTATGCTGGAGATATATCTTAATATTTGAATGTCCATTATTAAATTTTTTACAACCATTTTGTTTAATTATTACAGAAATTCACTGGTTAATTCTAAACTCTTTTTTAATTTTATTTGCAGAAGATCCTTTTGAGGATTTTTTTGGTAATAGAAGAGGGTCACGTGGAAACAGAAGCAGAGGCGGTGGTTCATTTTTCTCTGCCTTTGGTGGATTTCCTGCCTTTGGGGGTGGTTTTTCTTCCTTTGATACAGGTAGGATGAACTTAATTACAATGTAGACATTGAAATGTGGGCAAGTCTCAAACATTTATACCCTGCAAACCTGCAAACTGTGATTCTGCCTTGGACACTGTTTATGCAAGCTAGAATTATAGGAATAGACAACTAAAAGAGAGCAGTAGTTGCTTAGATAGATCCAGTAATTTGGGTTTTTCATGTTTATTTCAAGGTTGAAGAGCCTTCGCTGCTCAAAAATATTACTGATTTACACCATTTGGCAGCTCTGTCAAGCACGGGAATCAGCAATATTTGGATTTTTATATGTTTCCATACATTTCTATCCTTTCAAAGATGTAAAACACTATTTGGTATTTTGAATGTATTCAGAACATGTAATATTACTTAATATTTCTCAATATTGATGAACAAATAAGGTTTAAATAAGAGGCCTGATAGTTCCAAACATTGGTCTGTCCATTAATCTAAAAGCAGAAGTATGCCTTGGCCAAATACATTTTTCTTTCTTAGCAGGTTTCACTTCATTTGGTTCTCTTGGCCATGGAGGCCTTACTTCATTCTCCTCCACATCATTTGGTGGTAGTGGAATGGGTAATTTCAAATCTGTATCGACTTCAACTAAAATGGTTAACGGCAGAAAAATCACTACAAAGAGGTACAGTGATTTAAATTTAAATTTGTTAGTGAGTTGTTAATATTTCTTTCCATTCAAAGCAAAACTAGAATATAGTAACGTATTTCAGTAAGGTTTGACTCATTGTTTTTCTGTTGTTGTGCTTGATTTTTTTATCCTGGGGATAAGTCTAAATTAAATTGGCGTCCCTGTGGCTGAAGTGCCTCAGATGTGCATCATAAAGAAAAAGTATACAGTGTGTCTCACTGTATACTCAAATCAGTGTTTGACTTGAAATCATAGTTAAAAAGATAGCTTAGCTAAAAAAAATCTTGCAAGGGTTTTGACAACTGGACAATTAATTGCTTCAGATTTGTGGATAAAATGAAGCTTTCAAATGTAGTTTGCTCAGAGGTGGGATTCAACCAATTGTTAAATTTTTGCATAGTTCAGAGAACTAGCTAATTGCACCACTGCCTCGTCCTGCCCACCCTGCTCCCGTCACTTCTTATCTCGCCTCGCCCTCCTAGGCACTTGCCTAGCTGCTGCTGCTCTCTGATTCCCTCACCTCGACCACATGGTCCAGCTGATCTCTGCCTGGTGAGTCTTCCATTGCTTCTCACCCAGCTATCTCCTACATGGTGCCTGCGGCCCAGCCTGCTTGCCTGCCTTCCCCGCGGCCCAGCCTGCTTGCCTTCCCCACTGCCTTCCCCATGGCCCAGCCCCTTGCCTGCTTTTCTTGCAGTCCTCATGGCCCAGCCCGCTTGCCTGCCTTCCTCACTGCTTTTGCTGCCATCCCAGCCCACTTGCCTGTCTCTGCAGCCTCATTGCCTGCCTGTTGGCAAACAATGGATGCTGCAGAGTCAGCTATTTCCTATGTACCATCCCCTTCCCACCCCCTTGGGCTGACAAAATAAAAGCCCATCTAAATATCGTGATTGCCTGCCAAGCCTGCCTGGCAAAAGGAGGCCAGGGTGAAAAAAAAGAGAAGGGGCAATGGAAATGCCTCATTTTCTGCCACCGTTGGGCTGACTGTGCCATGCTAGATTGGGATGGGGAAGTGGGAAAAAGCAAAAAGCCCACTTGATCTGTACTCACCAGCACAATGACGAATCTCTCTTCCAGCTCGCCGGATTGGGCATTGGGTGCTTGAAGGGTAGATTGCGCCTTGAAGTCTGTCTGCTGCTGCTCCAAGCCGGGCTCTGGCTGTTAAGGCATGCAATATGTTGCCACTAAGCTCCTGGGTTCCTTGCACAAGCACTGGAAGTCCGGTACTCCTTCCCTGCCCAGTCAGCCCGTGCTTCCCTCTCACTCCAGGCTCTGATTTCCCGAGTTCCCCATGTGTGCAACTCTCCAAATTTTTTAAGAATTTGAGCCGCAGGGAGGCAAGGCGCACTCATCTCTTTTTCCCTCTAGGACCGGCCTTGGAAAAGCCCGCCCTCACAATTCGACTCCCTTTCTTCCAGCGCTCATGTGAGGAACCCAGGGAGCTTAGCGGCAGCATATTGCATGCTTTTCATTCCAAGGAGCATGGGCTAGAAAAGCATGGCTGGGGAGGAGTGGTCCTTCTTAACAAGCTCCAAACAGTTGCTGCTGCTCCAAGCCTGGCTCTAGCTATAGAGGCCACCAGCGGGCTTGGTAAGGCATGTGATTGTGAGGGCGGGCTTCTCCAAGGCCAGTTCTAAAGGGAAACAGATGAGTGCACCTTGACTTTCCCGCGGCTCTAATTCTAAAAATTTGGGGGGGATTGATGCATGGGGCGCTAGGAGAATCAGTGCAAGAGGGGAGCATGGGCTGAATAGGCAGGGAAGGAGTACTGAACTTCCAGCGCTTGTGCGGGAACCCAGGCTTGGAGCTTTTATTTTGTCAGGCCAAGGTGGGGGCGGAAGGGGCTCAGAATGGTATGTAGAAAATTACTGTCCTCAGCATCATCCTGCCTGTGCCGCCCCAACTTGCTATGAGTGACATCAAGTTGGCCACACCCACTTAGTCACATGACCCCCCCAAGCCACACCCACCCAACCAGTCAACTAGGAAGAACCAGTTGTTAAATTACTTGAATTCCCACCACTGAGTTTGCTGCTGTAAGCTACCGTTTCATAATGAATCACTATGGGCAAGATCCTCTCTGTTATATTTTTACTGCTTAAAAAAACAAAAACCAACACCCATTCTCTTCCGTGGATTTTTGTCCTGCAGAAAACAAGAGAATGGACAAGAGAGAGTAGAGGTTGAAGAAGATGGCCTGTTAAAGTCTTTAACAATAAATGGTAAGGAGCAGCTGCTATCCTTGGATAACAAGTAATTCATCGCACGCATTTAACAGAAATTTTAAGTTATAACGAGCACCCTTTGCGGATTAACAGGAACATTTTTTGAAGATTTCAGACGAACTCTTTCATTATACTATACATAATCTAAAGTATTTTAAAATGGCTCATCGGAGCTCGTATGTCAGACTTTATGCGTTTTGGGACCACATGAATAGGACCATTTTTTTGTCCTTAAAAATTGTTGTAAATTTCTGTATGCACTTTGCTTTATATTAAACATGATTCTAGGTAAACCTTTACCTATTTTATTGTTAGGGGTCTTAATTGTATGATAATATTAGCATGAATCTTGCTTTTTACTATTTTTTTGTTTTTAGTTGTTGACATGTGAGCCAATTAATACTCTACTGTGAAGTGAACATTTCTGAGGCAAATTTAATTTCAAGCATTTAGCATTTACTAGTGAATAATGTTAACATGTTACTGATGGTGCATTTCTGGTTTAAACAAATTAAGGATGTTTTTTTTTTAGTTTTTGCATGATTGCTGGCAATTCAGTTCATTTTGACAAAAATGTGTAATGTTTAAGCCTAAGCTAATAAATTAAAACTATTGAGCTTAGGTATTTTGTCATTTTTGCTAAAAAGTTAAAAATGAATAAATGCTGATATTTGTGGTGCTTCTTTCTTGGGGT
Organism: Psammodynastes pulverulentus; assembly: GCA_025802295.1. NCBI lineage: Eukaryota > Metazoa > Chordata > Lepidosauria > Squamata > Psammodynastidae > Psammodynastes > Psammodynastes pulverulentus. The sequence continues at coordinate 7,591,359 of JAOYMU010000077.1, forward strand.
AATACTTGTAGCTTGTATATGTGCCTATGTAACTTGAAGGATACTAATTATATTTTGCTTTCAGCTCTTCCTGTGAGCTTTTCCTTTGCACACATTCTTTATATAAAACTTGGATTCTGCTTAATGTTAGACACAACATTCTGAACTAACACAAATATAATTTCTTTAAATCGGGTAAACTTTTAACCTGACAATTTTAAAATTATTTTTTAAGACTTAATAGTGGTCTTAAGTACAGTTTCATTACAGGTGGGTCTCAACTTACAACCATTCGTTCAGCGACTGTTTGAAGTTATAATGGCACTGAAAGAGGTGGTTTATAACCAGTCCTTGCCCTTTGCATTGTCACAGCCTTCCTTTGGTCACACGATCAAAATTTGGGCTCTTGGCAACCAGCATGAATTTACGAAGGTCCCCAGGTTATGTGATTGTCATTTGTGATCTTCCCAGCCAGCTTCTGACCAGCAAGGTCCCTGGGAAAAGATGGATTCACTTAACAACCATGTGATTCACTTAACAACTGCAGTGATTTGCTTAACAACCCTGGAAAAAGGTGGTAAAATAAGGCATGACTCACTGCCTTGTTTAGCAGTGGAAATTCTGGTTCCAGTTGTGGTTGTAAGTCGAAGACTACCTGCGCTGTGTTTAAATACAGTTTTAACCCAAAGGTCTTAAAAACTATTTTTAATAGTGCAATTGAATCTTGGAAAAACATTAGTTTGCTTTTCATTTTATCCAAGCCAATGGATAACAACAAAAGGACTTGTTTCCCCCCCTAAATTACGTTTTGTTAAGACAGTTGGGCAACTTTATGAGGCTGCTGTGATTTTGAAATATCTCCCTTTAGATTATTGCTTGCCCTTTCCTAAGGAGAAGGTGACATTCCTTGAGAAGATGGGCTTCCCTTTAAGAAATAAAGCATTCACTTACAAAATAAGGAGCTTTCAGCAGGCTTGTGCTATAATGAAGTCTCAGTAACAAAATAACAATAGATAATACTAACATGGTAAACACATTACCTGCCTCCCAATTATTTCTTTCAGAAGTAACCGAGCAACAGATTTCAGATTAAGTTCTAACTTATTCATTGGCTGTTACTGAATGTTTGTTAGAATTTTTGAGATTTTAGTAGAAGTTTCAGATAAACTCAGAGATCAGCTTTAGAAAGTTGTAACTATCTGTGCACTTAAACATGTATACATACCATATGCATGTTCCAAGGTTATGCTCAATCTAATGTCTAGCGACAATTGTGTTTAAAAAGCATTGTGTTTTCAGAGGGCTATCTGAAGGCCCATTAAAGCCAAAATGTACATTTGTCAATGGAAGAAAATCTTTATATTAAAATTATATAAAATTAAACTTCTTTGAAAGAGTTTCCCTATAATAGAATTTATCTTGACTGGTGAAGTAGAAGAAACAAATCAGAATAAAAGTACAACCCAAGACATTTTTCTGTTTAATTTTTAATTAAGTCTATGAAAATTGCTGAAATACACCATGAATGAGCTATTTTTGTTGAAAATGTTCCTGTTTGTTAACACTTGCACAGAACAGCTATTAAATTCTGCTAGTAGGCAAAACTTACCAGGAAACAGAAGAGTAACTTGCCAGCTCTCGTGCTACTTCGTCACAGCATAGTGTACTGCACAATATATTCCCAGCAACACAGAGCAGGTTTAATTTGAGCACTTTTGCCTGACTGGTGTATTGAAGTTAATCTAAGGCTCTGTGTGTACTGCAGTTCAAATACCAGAACAGTATATCAAAAAAATGCCAAATTATGCATCCTTCCCTCCTAATACAGTTTGACATCTTTGTTATGCAAAGTTCTTTTTCCATATCATTTGAAATTTCATCAGATATGGATTATTTGCAAAGCATTCACCTCCAACCTTTAAGTGAAAGCACAGTCTTAAGAGGGGTTTTGACAAAATATCTGATCAACTGGTCTCATTAACAAACATACCCTATATGTGATGTTGCCTTCCAAGAACAGATATCGTCAGAATGCTGAGTCCTTTGCCAGTTAATTTCTGCATTTGCACTGCATGATCATAGCATTGACAAAGCCCTGGCCGCCTGCTTGCCTGGCTTGCTTGTCTGTCTTGTTTCAAATATATTGCACACAGGTAGTCCTCACTTAGCGACCATGATTGGAACTGACAACTGTCACCATGGCTGCTAAGCAGAAATTCATGTGATCGTGTCAGGCTAACTTCCTCTTGTTAAGTGAATCACTCTGGTCATTAGGTTAAAAACATCGTGTGACTGACTTAAGACTTCTGCCTTCTCTATTAACTATGTTTGTTACAAAACAGTTGCAAAGCACACAAATGGCAATCATGTGACTGCAGGATGCTGCAGTGGTTGTAAATGCACAGGGGTTGCAAAGCATCTGACCGGCAGTCATGTGGTCCTGCAAAGGTCGTAATTGCGAGGACTGCTCACAAAGCTATTTTTACACTAGTAATTGAACAGTTGCTAAATGAAGCAGTTGGTAAGTGAGGACTATATTGGTGTCTAATAATTTGGATCTTGAATCTAACTCTTAGTTACTAATCTTTGTGACAGTGCAAGTGGATCAGTTTTCCTGTGGCTTCATTGTACAGTACATTAAATTTATCTGGATAAGTATGTTCTTGGAATGTCAAAGGGTGAAAGTCATACAAAGTATGAAGGCATGGGAATTTTAATTTTAATTTAATTTTAAGGATATGTTTACTTGGTTCATTTGTTTGCAATTCTCACATTCTGATGAATCTGTTGCTACAACCATATGGTGAAATATAGTTCTCCAGTAGCTGTTTATAAGCAAAATATTAGATTCTGCTCCTGAAAAATGCTGCTAGGAAATAATGAGTGGTATTATCCACTGCTTGAGCTAGTGAAGGAAGCATAGAGCTGTTTGCCTTTGATGGATTTTGATCTGATTTGTGTGATAAAAGGAAGCAGTGTGCATGAGTAATAGAAAGATTATATGATCTGAAGAGAATGCCTGTAGTAGAGACCCAATTACATCAACCAGATGTCTTTGAAGGCAGGAAGACTGTCCCTTCCAGGCATAAAAATTTGCTCCAGCTGTCCTGGTTATTTCTTTCATCTGTAGGTCCTCGCTTCTGCTTACATTTTTTTTTCTTCAGTTCTATCTAATTTTCAACTTATGAAATCCTTGATTTCTTGAGTGGAGCAAAATGCACTGCCTACCAAGCTTAAGAAGAGGTAGATGGTCTTTGGTGCTCTCTGATCTTGATTGTTTCCTTGCAGATGTTTCATTACCTTACTAGGTGACATCATCCAGATTAGAAGGGAATGGATTTTGGCCTCCAGGACTTGGAGTCTATTGTGGAGGGGATAAAGGGATAACTTGTTTTTTTTCCAACCTTTTCTTAACTATAGCTCCAGAGATACCAGACAAATGGGTAGGAAAACACACTACACAAATCCTTTCTGTTTACCTGCTTAAGGGACACTTTTCTTCAGTTTAACATCTTCCACCAATATTTCCATTACAGTACTTCCTGCTCTTTCTTGTTTTCTCCCAGTAACACAATTATTGCATCAAATTCTATAGTAAAAAGTCACTGTTCATGAACAATCTTTCATACTGTGTTGATTTTTTAAATCTGAATTTTATCCTGCCTTTATCCTGTTTTATAAAAACTCAAAGCAGTGAACATACATATTCCATCCTCCTCCTATTTTCCCCACAGTTACAATTCTTGCAGATGGGTCAGGCTGAGAGAATGACTGGCCCATCTGGGCTTTCATGGCTAAGGTGGGACTTTGTTGCATCTAATTCTATTTAAATACCTGAGGCAAATCACTTATTTGTCTTACTGATTTCAACTGAACCTACGTCCAGAATGGACTGCACCCAGCCTGTTATTTATCATTGTATTTCAAAACACCGTGTGGGGCGTGATGAAAGAGTTATTTTGCCTTCAAACTTAGATAAACTTCAAAATATTTTATGGACAGCTACTATTGTGATTTAAGAGCAGCCCCAAACACCTGCTAACATCTGATTTTTTTTTTTAATTTGTTCTACTTCGAAATAGAGCTTGCTACCTTTAGTTCTGATACTCACTTCTGCTGTTCCATTGTCTACATTGTGAACGAAGTGCAGTTCTTACCTTAAGTGTGTTTTATTAACCTGCCTTCTATCCAATTGCTAGATGCTTTCGTTGTAACTTCGGATTGATTTCTGACAAATTGTTCTTTTTTTAAAAAAAATGTGTTGTTTTTTTTTGTAAAGGAAAAGTGTTTCTGCCAATTGTGTTGAGAGAAAAAAAATCATTGTTGAATATTGTTACATTCATACTTGGGCTTTTTCTATTCTGCCTGCTTAGCTCTAGTTGATTTGTAATTGACAGTATTGTGTCAGTATATTTTCAGTGACTGTGCTGCAATGTATGTCGAGTATTTCTGTTGGCTGACTTGTTTGCAGGGTTCTGTCCTCAAACTTTTTTTTTTCAGTTGCTTAGCTTCAGTTTCTTCATCTGTAAAATTATTTTACCAATTTTAAAACATCTCACTGATTAATATGTGTTTAATAAAATGTATCAGGTTATATAAGATTATCATGACAAAAGACCTTTGATTTAATATAATTTATTTATAGCACTTATTCTCAAGCAGGGTAGTACTCTATGAAATATTAATTTAGCTTTTAATTAGGGATATTTTGGACTACTAGATCTCAGCTTCAAAAATCTGACCAATTGCTAGACAAAGGCAAAGAAACACTGAAGAAATACTGTGCTATCATCTAATCTGGTTTTTGCAGCTCAAGTCTGGTAGCTCTAGAGGTTGAACTACTGTCTTAAATAAGTAGAAGTTCTTATTAGAATCTCTGCTGGCTCCTTTGTTTGGCTATATCTGACCCAAATGCCCGGGGAAATGGCTAGGTATTCAGCCTTCCAAAATGCTAACTTGGATTAAGATCACTTATTTATTCACTTACTATAGCTACAATTTCAGACAAGTGATTGTGGATGGCAAACAAACAAAAATTACAATATCATACAAAAGTAAATAAGTCTGGTAGCCAAAAATTACGATCAACATAGTTATCAATATAGCCAGGCCATTCACACACTTGGGATCCCAGGCCATGGCACACAGGTCTTCAAGGTCTTAAGGAGAGGTCAGTGGAGTTGGGGTTATCCTAATTTCTGAAGGGAGAACATTCAAGAGGGCAGAGGCTACAGCAGAGAAACATCTCTTAGTACCACTAGCTGACATTCCTTGGCTAAGGGATCCATAATATGCCCAACATATTGGACTGAATTGGTTGTATAGAAACAACTGGGAGAAGATGGTCGCTCAAGTAACCTCATCCCAAATCATGACGGGCTTTAAAGGTGACAAACCATCACCTTCAATTGCACCTCAAAACATATTGGCAACCAATGCAATTTACAGAGCAGTGGTGTTACATATGTTGAATGTCTAACACTGTTACCTGTGCAGCCATATTTTGCATCTGTTAAAGCTTCTAGATGCTTTGCAAGGGCAGCCCTATGTAGACTGTGTTGCAGTAATCCAAGTGAGGTGTCATGAGGCATGAGTAAGGGTGAGCAAAGCTGGTCCAATGGGAACAACTAGTGCCTAACCTTAAGATGCGCAAAGGTCCTCCTAACTATGGCTGCCACCTTCTAGAAGGAACTGTGTCTAGGATATTGTGAACTGGGTCTATTTGGAGCAGTGCCACCCCATCCAGAAAAAGAGGTAGAAGAACCTTGTCACTGGAAGGCCCAAATACCCAAAGTAGTTTTTTTTTTTAAAGTTAAGTCAAAGGCCACTGCTCCTCATCCAGGCCCTTACAGCCTCCAGGCATTGGAAAAAGACATCCACAACATTGCTTAGATAGCCTAGGAGGGAGATATAAAGCTGGATATCAACAGCATATTAATGGTACCTCCACTCAAATTGTCAGATCAATTAGTGGCCTCATGTTGATGTTAAATAGGAAAGGAGAGGAACACCCCACAAAATAGGGGCCACAGGCTGGGTCTCCCCTCTATCAACACCAGTTGAAACTGATGCATGAGCAAATAGGAGAATCAGTGCAATATATACATGCCCACCCCCAGTTCCTGAAGTCTGTCCAGAAGAATATGATTGATGGTATTGCTGAGGGGTTAAATTCAGTCCTGTAACCTGGCCCTAACCCTGAGTGAAAGGATCCAGACAATCTCTTATGTTCTTCAGTCTACATCACAAGATTTTTGATTAATTTGTTTTCATATTATACTTAAGTGATTTTTGCAATTTCCAAGAGTAAAATTCTCTTAGAAATTGGAATATGGAATGGAGAATTGTTCTCTGAAAGAAAACTAAGACAAGCTCATTTTTGGTTCTTTATTCCTTGGATCCCAGCCACTGCTTTCTGGACACATTTTTTTAAAGCACAAAGTAATTTTAATTATTCTGAAATTTAGCATATCAAGCCTCTAGGAAAAATATACATATTTAATATGATGGAAAAATAATGAATATTTGGTAAAGGCCGATCAAGATAAATAATTTCACTCTTCATTTAGTATTCACAAAATACTACGTCTTGTACTAATCATTTTGGAATTTTACAGTACTTCGTTATATTAGGCTCCAGTTTCTTTTGTTAGCCTTGCCTTCCATTTGAAAGGGCTGCTGCATTCAGTGGTCATTTTGGTGAACTTAGTTACATTAGAGTTTACTGAACAGCAATAGGCACTAGTATTAATGTTCACTGACAAGGCAACGCTGAAAAGTTGCTTTTGTTGACTTAAAAATGGGGTTTGAATGAATCCCTTAGGCTGCCATGAAGAATTGGGAGTCAAGTTGCTGGGCAGCCTATTGTGTTTCATAAGAACTGACTTGAATTACGTGACACACTTCTTTAGGATAATTCTCAGCATGGCTTATCTATATAGGTCAATCTCAAATCCTTCTCGTCCGTGTTCCTGACATAATTCTTTTTGGTTACTATGGATTAGCAAGGAAATATATTCGTCTGGTTTCTTCACTTGCTCTTATTTAAAAAGAATTCTGACATGCTTGTAGTCATTTTCCAATTCATAAAACATTTGTGGTATTCTTCCTTTGTTGACTAATTTTGAAGAATAAGAGTGGGATTTAGGTAAGATGAAATATCCATAGAAATAACAGAAATAAGATTTCCATAGATATCAGGTCAAACCCAAATTTATCTGAATGTACACAGCAATTAGAATAATGAACATACCATAAAATGGAATCATAAAATGAAAGGATTTTCAATGCACCTTCTAGTCCAAAGGTCTCCAACCAGTGGTCTGGGGACCACTGGTGGTCCATGAGAAAATTTTGCTGGTCCGCAGTGCAACCAGATGGAGGAGCTGCTCCAGGATGACCAATAGGCCAGTCCTGTGACTCGAGCTCGATAAGAGAAAGAGAGACAGAGAGAGAGGAGAGTGAGAGAGAGATGAGAGAAAGCAAGAGAGAGATAGAGATGAGAGAAAAAGATGAGATAAGCCAGAGATAAGAGTGAAAGAGAGATGAGAGGCAGAAATACAGAGAGAGAAGAGAGAGATACAGAGAGAGAGAGGAAAAAGGAGAGAGAAAAAGAGATGAGATGAGATGAGAGAGAGATGACAGATCCCGGTGTTTGTTTTCTGTGGGAAACGGGTCCAAATGGCTCTTTGAGTGTTTAAGGTTGCAGAAACAGGTGGCCAAGCTACGGTAAGTGCCTGAAGGACCTAATCCTGGGAGTCCAGGCGCTTCAGCGAGCGACGTGCTGGATTCCTATTAGTGGTCTGTAGGATTTAATATTATGAATTTGGTGGTCCCTGGGGTCTGAAAGGTTGGAGACCTCTGTTTTAGTCCAACACCCTGATCAATGTGCCTTAAATGAAAAAAAAAAGGAAGTGTCAGTCCTGGATCCCTCTTGAGACAGATTCCGGGCTGTGGGGGATGGGCAAGATGTGGGAACGGGAGAGTAGTGAAGGGAGTATAGCCACAACAACATTCTTTCGCCAGATATCAAGGACAAGCTGCTGGCATCTGGAGGGGAGTGACTGAAATTTGGCTGGCAATTGAGACAGAAGATTGATTGGCCAGTGTGCCCTGGGAGATAAATGGGGCAGGGTGTGAGTTTTAGTGTGGAGGGGGAAAACGCGGGAATTCAGATTCAGGTTTTCCCTAGATATGCCAACATGATTTTTCTAATAAATTCTTACTTTAATGGACTTTACCTCAGAGTTCTGAATTGTTTGGAGAGTTTACTTAGAACGCTGACAGGAAGTATATTACCAGGCTCTGCAATACTTATGTTACATAAACAATACTTTTAAGTTGTGCATTATAAAAAGTATAGCCATATGAACTTCTCAACTCTTAACAGTAGTTTCCTTGCTGGTTTTTTGTTAGTTTTTTGGGAAGGATCTCTGCCAAAGATTGGATGGAATTCAAAATTAGAAGGTCAAATCAAAGATTTCTACTAATTGCTCTACATTGATACCAATTTCTATTAATTGCTCTACAATAAATGAATTTTCTGTGCACAAAATTAGCATTTAGTCTTACGAAACAAGTATGTCAACATCTCCATTAGCACATGAAGGAGAGGGGATCTATGTAGACTCTTCCATAGCCAATGAAGTTTGGAAATGTGTTTTGTGTGTTTGCATGTTTTACAATCTGACATGTTGTTGTGGTGGATTCTGCATTGGTCATAGTTGAGAGCCTGGTAATATAATCTCTTTTTTTCCCTCACTTAAGACATACTGTTCTTAAGATTTAAGCAAAAAGAGGTGTAACGTGCCTTTTGAACTGTAATCTTATCACTTGGTACTTAAAAGGGCAATTAGCTTATTTTCTTCTGAACTGTCCATGGAACATTTATTTAAGATTGGAGTCACGGTAGCACTTTTTTTCTTCCATAAATCATTGTAGTTGGATGCACAAATATTGCCTTCCCAAGTAACATACTTTCCTGTTGTAGGTTCTCTCAGATAGAGTGATGAATTAAATTTCTGACTTGTGTATTTAAACTAAATATAATATTGTATCTAAGCTTGGATAGAGATCAAAGTTTATTCTGGGTGTGTTGGTAAAAATTCCCTAAATTATTGCTGTCTCACACATCATGTTTAGGCCTGTTGATGGCAGTCAGCAAAAACTGGAGTTTGAAATAATACTGTGGTTTGTATGAAATAGTGGTTGATGTTGGTCAGTAGATGTTAGATAGATCCCACAATAAGCCATAGTCCAATCTGGAGCATTCCTTGGGTAAAAGATACTTTTCCTTCCCTTGCTTTCCTCTTTGATCTGGAATAAGAGACATACTGCCCTGAGAAAGAAGTGGTAAAAATGAACAATATGTATGGCACAGTACGCTAAATATAAAATTTATGCTGTCAGTTAGTAATGCTGATTATGCCTTGGGTTCTTCTTTGTCTTTGAAAAAAACAATGTTTTTTTTTTTTAAATATTTACCTTAAGCTTTGCCTAGCATATGATAGTCAGGGTAATCCAGATAAAATTCTGCAAACCAAAGACAAATCACCTCATTTCTGTTTGAAATGAAAAGATTCTGTAGATATGGAAGTACTATCGTGAGGAATGGACTTTGTGTATTTTTATGTTTCTGGAACAAGGAAATGTTTTTTAAAAAGAATGATTACATTTGTTTGGGTGAATATGTTTTGGTTGTTCTCCTGTTTTGCATTTCAAAAGAACTACCCTACTCCATTCCTTCTAATTTTAGTCCCAAATCTGTGCAACAGACCTGTTTAATATGACTACAGTTAAATTGGGACTGTACCAAATCAAAAATTGTTGGTGTCCAACTGTTTTAATTCCACTGATAGCCTTTTGATAAAAGGGTATGGAATTTACATGTTATTTAGGTATCACTGATTCAGAATGTTGATCAGGCTTAGAAAATTGTGGTATGGTTGTTGTGAAGTATATTAGTTTGCATTGTAACTATTGAATTCTGGAATGGAAAAGAACAGAGTTGCTGCTCCTTGGAGAAAAGCTCAATAAACCAGTCCTTGTTATTTTCAGCTGCATTTAGCCACATGCCATATATATTGTAATTGCATTGATTTTACATGCAATTTTCCTTCATTTATATATATTAATATACATTATTTATAGACGTTATGTAACTTTCTGTTATATAATTCATTTTCTAAGATTCTAGGACTAAGATTTCCCGACAGGGAAAGGACAGACTGTGCTTTGAATCCAGCTGAACAGAAGCAACTCTTGAGACGAAATGAGAAAGGTTTTAAATGGGATACAAAACATCTTTTTATAGAATTGAGCAAGGATTGAAGATAGCGGAAGAGATTACACTCGCCTCTTCAGATTGCTTTATCACTTTAAGCAATCCTGTGCAATTGTGGAGCATACTATTTGTTGGGAAACTGTCAGATAAGCTGGAAGGGGGGATTAAATGAGGGCTTAGCTTGGAGACTTGGGAGTAGCTGCAAACCTGGGCCTCCCCCAAGATATGGTCATACTCAGGGGAAGGCAAGCAAGCAAGTGGGCCGTGAGGGGTTTGTAACTGGACCGTGGAAACAGCCTGCACGCGCATTCGCACTTGCACAAGCAGTGGGCAAGCATGTGCGCATGCACTCCATTTGTGGGCGTGGCAGGCGTGCGTGCATGCCGCTTGCAAAAATGGAGTTGGGTAACTCTGACAAAGATGATAGACATTAAAGTTATTCATTTGTACCTCTGGCTGCTTGCATCTGACATTAATCTTGTTTGAAAGTATTCTAGGTCTTGATGACTATTTGAGCTATATGTGTCATCTACCGCTAATTTTGTCTTTTCCCTTAGAATTACTCTCTTACTCACTCCTAAAAAAGCATAGCTGAATGTACAATAAATGGACGGTCTCAAGTAGGACAGAACAGTAGGTTTCCTGGCCTCTCGAGATAAGCTTAATAGACTAGTCTTGCCAGTTGCACAAGTTATGAAGAAATGAGTTTGGCATTCTTAACTGTTTTTCCTGATCCTGCAGAATGTTTCAAGGGTGAGCGAGAGATATTGAGGACAGATGGTGCAAGCTCAGGCTTGATTGCTTATCAGCTGGTATCTGGGTTCAGTAAAAATAAGGATTTTTCAGACGATATGACATCTGCAGTCTGTACAGTATCTGCCAGATCAGGGAAGAGTTCTGCATTCACTGGAGAGATAATTTGTTTTTCTCAAATTATGAAAGCTCCCTGAAGAATATCACTTCTTTCAGAGGAAGCAAAATTACTAAGCTGTGCAAACCTCACAGCCTTCTGAGGTTTGGGAAGGTGTGAGAAGCACCAGGTTGTGGGTTTTTCAGGATGCTTCTTAGTGATATTTTATATGAAACCCTGGGGCAAGTATTCTCTTAAAGGTTTGGAGCAATAATTAGGAATGTAAAGGCAATTCAGCTAACTCATGTAGAATGATTGAAAATAATTGGGACTAAAAAGCATTTCGAAAACTGATGACTAAATAAATATGGCTTAATTTAAAAAAAAAATTAGCTTATTTGCTCCTGTGATTAAAAAGCGGAAGGGCTTACATAGTCTGTATTATGTCCTGCTTGTTTGTTCCTATAGAGCAGGGGTCAGTAACCTTAAACACTCAAAGAGCCACAAAGGTCTTAACTGGAAGCCCCCCCCCCATTCAATTCTGGAGCTGACCAGAAGTCCAGTTCCCCCACCATAGAGTCTCCTGCTAGCACGGCATCCTTTTTCTTCTACCTGTCCTAACCAAAAGCCCTATCAATTGTGGAGCTGACCAGTGACAGGGAGCCGCAGCAGAGGGATGAAAGAACCACATGCTGCTCCAGAGCCGCAGGTTGCTGACCCCTGACTTACAACCACAATGGAGCAGAACATTTCTGTTGCTAAGCGAGATAGTTGTTAAGTGGGTTTTGCCCGATTTTAAGATCTTTCTTGCCATAGTTTTTAAGTTAGTAACACAATTGTTCAGTGAATCTGTCTTCCCTATTGACTTTGCTTATCAGAAGGTCGCAAAATGTGGTCACATGACCGGGGACACTGCAATCATCCAAAATCTAAATCGGTTGCCAAGCATCTGAATTTTGATCGCATGACCATGGGGATGCTGCAAGACTCCTAAGTGTGAAAAAAGGTCATAAGTCATGTTTCCCAGTGCAACTTTAAATGGTCACTAAATGAACTGTTTGTAAGTTGAAGACTACCTTTCTTTCTTTTTGATGGGCAGTCTCATCTCTAGCCATCCACTGCTTTCACATTGCTTTCTAAATCATGATTTGGAGCTCATCTATATGAATATGTGATGGTGCTCCTTTCCATGCTTTCCATACTGATCCTTTTTAAATTGCCATCTCTTTCCTTTAAGAAAGAAGACTTTCTTTGAGTACCTCTTAAATTAATGTGCTGAATATGCTATTAATTTAGGAACCACAGAATTAGTTCTTTTGTATTTATACTGCCTGCAGGCTATACATTGCCCTCTTGCTGCACAGTTTAAAAATATTAATCATTCTAGCTAAATGCAAGCTGCATAATGCAAAGTATTCTATCAGAGAAACATTCTCAACATTCTCATTTACAGCTATCTAATGCCGAGAGAAAAAAAAATAGATTAGATGGAATTGGTTTGTTTTGATGATCCTCAGATCCACCTTTGACCATTGCTTTCCTAACACTTGTGGTAAGATTTCTTGTAAAACAAAGAAAACAAAAATCTGTAGTGTAGGTTCTAAAATAGGTCAATATAATGTACAAACATGTCCTGAATTCCCCTTAAAGCTTAGGAGGAAGGAGGAAAGAGAAAATTCTGGTTCCATTTACATTGGATCATCACCCACTCATTATGACTTTCAGCTACCCACAATATTAAATTCCGTCTCCATCCAGCAAAAAAGTTTATTTTTCTAACTTTCTTATATATATCAAGGGTCTTCAAACTTGACAGCTTTAAGATTTGTGGATTTCAACTCCCAGAATTCCTCCTCCAGTCATGTTAGCTCAGGAATTCTGGGAGTTGAAGTCCACAAGCCTTAAACTTG
>JAOYMU010000077.1:7795830-7807979 GCA_025802295.1 Psammodynastes pulverulentus
ACTGCAGTATATATTAAATACATATGCTACATTTCCTAAAAATAAATAATTTCTGTAGTGGTTTGGGTAAGATCTGACCATTAGTTTTAGATAATTTAAGCTAAATCTTTTCTCAAGACATCAATTTATTACATAAGAGTTGTCAAGAATTTCTGCACTTATAAGAAAAACACCCTAGCAGAAAATATGAATGAAATAGTCAGAATTATAATGCATTTATTTTGATTCTTTAATAAAACAATGTACAAAGCTATTAACATATAAGTTTGATATGTGGTTTTAAAAAAAAATACTTGCCTGCAATGCACAACTATTGGACAAGAACGGCCCCTGTAGCACTTGTTTATTTTTCTGCAATAAAACAAACACAGATGTTGATAAATATTAATAAATTATCTAAGAACATAATACTTTTCAGGAGTCATAAAAATTTAAGTCATAAAACATATTTATTAAAATGACAGGTATAATCCTTAAAATATTATCCCCACACAACAGGAATTAGTAAAGGTGTTTTATAATGCTTACAGAATTATAATCTAAATTAATTTGTTATCAGCTAAATCTTTCATTTCATTTTCACTACTGTTTAAATTATTATAGAGCTTGTTTAGATTTGGTTAGCACAATGTACGAACTGAATCATTGTGGATTCTAAACTATATGTAAGTTTTAATATTACGTGTGAAATCAGGCTTCTTCAACAATAAAACAAATTTTAGCTTAGCATCATGATTTGTGGTCCCAACATAGAGAATTATAATTTCCTCACAACCTTAAAATATCACGTTATTCCAAATGTTCCTTGTCCGTATTGTATATTCTCTTGAATTGTTGAACCAAAGACAGTGTGTGTTCTTAAACAGCAATAAAAAAGTAATAAAAGGATGCTTTCCTTTTCTTCTGCATTTCCTACATTAATAATACAAATAACAACAAATCTGGCTTTAGTTAAAGTGTGTATTAACAATTCACTTTCAGCTCTGAAGCAGTATTAGTAGAGTTCTGTTTCAAAAGCTAATACAGTTTCATTGAAAATGTTTACTTTGAAAGGTGATACACACGTTCCTAAATAAATCAATATTTAAAAGCTACTGTTTTGGAAATATATTTCGTAATTCACAGGACAATACATGAAAAAATTTCCTAATTTCGCATATATAACTGCTAGATTTATATAGTACATTTTATTTTCTGATCTTTTCAAATATACAAATAAATATATTCTGAAACATGCACCTTAAATACTTGGAAACACAATTTCAGTGTGGACACACATGTTCACACAATATTTTATAGGCATAATTCAAAATGTTGTTTTTAACTAAAAAAATCCTAAATGACTTAGATATTTTATCATTCCTCTTTTGTAGGTATACGTATGTGTAAATTTATACATGCACACGTATATGTCTAGCAACTAGTAGATTTCTTTTTTGTAGAAATCTTTTCTATATAAAATAAATATATGCTTCCTGTTTCCTAATTTGAGAATAATTGCTTCTGAGTAAAAAAAATGGAATTGATAAATTCACATCATTTATTCCAGTTCATGAATGTAGAAGTATCATTAGTTTGAAAAGACCAGGAAAGAATCAACTCAAATCAGTGTTAAAATTCTAATGATTTACAAAAGTTTATATAAAGAATATAACAAATCAATCGTTTTTCTCTAATTTAAGTATCTTCAGTTAAAGACAGAGAAGACAGAGTGAGAAGTATATGCATTTTGGAATAGGAGGAAGAAGAATGCCTTAGGGAAAGATCAGGACCTGGTGTCTAAAATTCATTTTTGATGAGAATGAGGAGCATACACTTAGAGTTAGAGATCAGAATGGAATAAAAATAAAGCTCTGTATAAATCATGCATAACTATGTAGGAAAATAATTTAGTGCCAAATTGGAGATGTTATATAACACTTAGTCGAAGCAAAGGCAATAGTAACTGATGTTGGCCTTAATGACAAGAATAATATTTCAAACAAAGGCTACATAGAACAATGATTTTTGGGCTGGGTTCAAGATATATCAGGACAAAGAAAAAAGATTTCCTATAAACTGATAGTTGAACTTTGGAATGATTTGTTGATTCTAATTTAAGATAGTTGATTGCTCTATGAAGGGACTTTTTTTTTTTAATATTGCCTGTGAGATTATAGGACAATCCCCTCTGTGCCATTGTGGGAAAAAAGTCAGCCCATTTAAACAAACATTCCCTTCCATATACTAGAAATTCCACCATTAAAAAAACAAAATGTACTAGTCACCACCTTTAAAGCCCAATATGGCAAAAAGCTGGGCTACCTGTGGGAGCACCTTTCCCTAAGGAAATTTACCCATTCTACTAGATAAGGTGGGCACATTTCTGGTTCCTTTGCCCAAATATTGCCATTTAGTGGGAGTCAGGAAACATGCTTTTCCTATGGAAGCTTCTGCCCTGTGCAATATTTTATTCTCTGAAGTTTGGCAAGTGTTTGCCTTCCTAGCCTTCTGTAAAGCACCTGGCTTTCTAATCCAAGCATCGGCAAAAGACCAGATAATCACACATCACCTGGATTAATGCCAATTTTTTTGTTTTTATCATTTTACAGTTTTACAGTTTTACAGTTTTTAAAATGATTTTATTGGAAGCCACCCCAATTGTTTGAAAGATGGGCTTAAATAAATGGTTTAAATAAATGGTTTAAATAAATGGTATAAATAAATAAATAAATAAACAAACACTTCCTCTTTGTAACTATCACATCTATCTGCAATGTTAATTAAACAAAAAACCAGTTGACATGGTAAATAAGTGGGAAAAAACAAGGTCAGCAATTTCAAACCCCAGAACACTCTCTTTTGGCCATCCAAGTAATTGCAGTTTCCAATATTGTAGTTTTCGGAGTATAAGATGCACCTTTTCTACCCCCAAAAGTGGGTGAAAATTTGGGTGCGTCTTATACATTGAATGTGGCAGAAGCCCCGCCCACCAGCAATTTGCCTCCTTCCAGCAAGCTGCAAAAAGCCTGTTTCAGCTTCGGTACAGCCTAATTAGCATAAGCAGCTGATAATCCTTTGGATAGGGCTCTGAACATCAGCTGTTTCAGACTGCAGCCTGAAATGGCCGAGCCAGGTGCTGATTAGGCTGTGCTGGGAAAGTGAAACTGAAACAGTCTGTTTCTGCTTGCTACAAGGAGGCAAATTGCTGGGAGGCAGAAACTGATTTTTTTTCTCGTTTTCCTCCCGCAAAAGTTAGGTGCGTATTATATCCCGGTGCGTCTTATACTCCGAAAAATATGGTAATTCCTAGGGGGTAGCTCTGTCCCTGGGTGAAAGCAGAGGAAGGGTTTTTCTAACAAGTAACCACCCTAAATTTTGTAGCCTAACTTTAATTACTGTGACTGTATGATATGCTCTCAAATAAAATTTTGCCTCAGCTTCAAACAATTCACCCCAAGTGTTCTTTCGAAGACTAGCAATCATTAGGCATCATAGCTAAAAAACTCCCCGGACCATGAGATTTGAACAAATTGATTGGTCTCTGATAGGAGGAGCTCCCACCACACTCCTAACCAAACCAGTATGGTTAGAAATGGGTCACCACTGGGAAATTATCTGATTTTTAGTCGTGCCAAAATGATGGAAGCAGTCATCCTAGGGCTGTCCTGGTTGGACAAATGGTGTTCCACCATCTGGTGGGAGGCGAGGGAAGAGGAATGAGACTAAGAATAGGCCCTTTCCCTCCTACCAACAACCCTGGAAGGGGAGCTGTCCAGCACCGAAAGACACTAAAAGAAGTGAGAAATTAAAAGCCGCAATGGAACAGCTAACAGGGATCCCCTAAATTCCCAAGGGATACTGGGACCTAGCAGTGAGACAGAATGTGATGCGCGATTCCCCCTCCCCCCCCGACTGCACAATAGAGATCTTGTCTGGCGCAAAGCTACCCAAACTAAAACTGTACTCCATGATTCCTAGGGAAATGAAGGAACTAAAGGAGTACATTGATAAGAACTTGACTAGAGGATTTATAAAACCAGCAAAATCATGTGTGGCAGCGCCAGTACTAAGAAAAAAGATGGGACAATGAGATTATGCATCAATTTTTTGGCCTCCAAGAGGCTCCTGCAGTGTTCATGCAATTGATCCAGTTACTGCATGAATACTTACATAGAGGGGTCCTTGTGTACTTAGATGACATCCTCATCTTCACTAAGATCATGGAGGATCATGTTAAATTGGTCTGTCAAATACTTTAAAAAGTGCTAGCAGCAAACCTATATGCTAAGCTATCCAAATGTGATTTTCATAAGACCCGCCTGGACTATTTGGGATATTGGATCACCAGTGAAGGGGTCAAAATAAATCCTGCGTAAGTCAGAGCAGTCCTGGAGTGGCAACCCCTAGACCCACAAACAACTTCAAAGCTTCCTAGGGTTTGCAAACTTCTACTTATTTATTTCCTCCTTCACAGAAATAGCTTTCCCAATCACTGAACTACTGAAAAGAGGAGGAGGGGAGTAAAACCTAGAGCAAGCCAACCCCTAAATTGGACCCTAAAATGCCAAGAAGCTTTTGTGATGCTCAAAATACTCTTTGCCAAAGAACCAGTCCTCAAATACCCTGACCCAGTGGAGCCTTTTGTTGTCCAAGCAGATGCCAGCGACATAGCAGTGACTGCAGTCCTCCTCCAGAGAAACCCAAAGGGGGATATCTACAGCTGTGCATATACACCTCCCAGAAGCTTACTGAGGCCGAAAGGAGGTGGACAGTGTCTGAGAAAGAAGCCTACAAGTCCGCTGGGCTCTGCTAACGTGGCACCACTTCTTGGAAGGAAGTAAATTGCCTTTTGAAGTATGGACTGATCACAAAAACCTGGGGGCACTTGGGACCCCATAGAAACTTTCACCCAAGCAAGTTCGATGGGCACAATACTTCAACTTCTTTAACTTCACCTGAGGTACATCCAGGGGGGGAATCTTTTAACGGATGCTCTGTCACAAATGCCACAATAAAACAGCAAGCGTGAGGAGGTAATCCACACCATGATTCTTCTCCCCCAGTGACCGACCCAAGCTATGACCAGAACCTAAAAACTGAACTGATCCTTGGTACAGAGACAATAAAGAGCTACTAACCTCCAGGGAGGGACTAGCCTAGAAAAGATCTAAACTGTTATGTCTCCAGTGCCCTTCGTCTTCAAATACTCCAAAGGAAGCAAGCAGGACACAAAGCAAGCAGGACCTTTGGATTCCTAAAAACTCTGCCCTTGACAAGGAGGCAATTTTGGTAGCCAGGGATGAAGAGAGATGCTGAAAGCTATGTCAAGAGTTGTGTGGTTTGTGCCACTATGAAGAAATGATAAGGAAAGCCTCCAGGCCTCCTCCAATAAGTGGCCGACACATGGGAAGAAATTGCCATGGATTTCATAATGGAACTTCCGAAAAATGGGGGAAACACTGTCATCTGGATAGTGATTGACCTCTTCTCTAAGCAAGTTCATTTTATAGCCTGCCCCAGTCTCCTTCAACCCATAAACCAGCCAAGTTATTCCTAAAACACATATACCGCCTGCATGGGGTCCCTACGAGATCATCTCAAATTGAGGGGTTGAATTTACAGCTAAGTTCTGGAGGGAATTCATTAAGTTAATTGGGTGGTCCCAAGGGCTTAGCTCAGCTTTTCATCCGAGAACGAATGGGGTGGCAAAACAGACTAACGTGATGATAGAACAATATTTGAGGTGCTATGTCAACTACCAACAAACCAATTGAGCAGACTTGCTGCCTTTTACAGAGGTAGCATATAATAATGCTGTACATAGCAGCATTGGGCTTACCCTGTTCCAAATAACCACAGAAATGGAATTTGTCCCCATACTGGAGCTTCCCCAGGAACCACCCTCCTTTGTGATCCTCACTGAATGGATGGAATCACTGGGGAAAGCATGGGAAAACATGAAGCAGACTCTCAATGAGACTGCAAAAACCCACAAAAGCACCGATCTCCTCAACCACCATTCCAAGTTGGGCACAAGGTTTACCTCTCTACCAAATATTTGAAGTTAAAACTGCCTTGCAAGAAGCTAGGACCAACATTTCTAGGGCCTTTCCTGATTGCAAGGATTATTAACCCTATTACTATAGAAAAAAACCTCCCCTGCCTACTAGGGAAAATGCACCCGGTTTTTCATAGCAGTCTGTTGACACCAGTAATGTTTGGGTTACAGCTGAGGCCAGTAGCCTGGTTAGCTCTGAAATCAATCGCAGTGTAAGGAGAAACTCATTACGGAGTAAAAAAAGATTTTAGACTGCAGATTGTGTAAAGGAAAACTGCAGTACTAGTACAGTGGAAGGGATATCCACTTTCAGAAGACACCTGGGTAAAATATAAGGATGTGAAAACGAATCTATTCACTAAAAAATTCTATGACAAGAAACCTCAGAAGCCAAAAGAACTTCTTGGGGATGGAGGTGAGGTTGAGGGTGAACTAATTCATTCTATGCTTACACTTCCAGAAACTTCTTTTGATTTAAGAGGGAAATTCTGACTATCAACTCTGAATCGAACCTGGCTGAAGCCATATTTTGCTGCTTCATAATTGCTTCATAGTTGCCACACACTCTAAGGGGAGGGATAGACCATCTGCAGACACGAGCCTTCCCATGGGAACCAAGGTCATCCCAACAGGTGGCAGTTGAAGGAGGAGAGGAATGATTGAGGAGCCTGCTGACTATTTTAATTGGACAATGTGACTTGGGATAATTGGGGAAGGAAACAGTTACTCTTTTAATTATGCCATTAGTGCAAGAAACTTCAGAGTTGGTTTGAGCTGGGCTGATATGATGTATCCAATAAACATGTTCTTTGAGGAACCTGCCTATCTCGGAGTTCTGATTTTTTGAGATGACAGTGTGTGGGAGATTTCCCTTTCATGCTGCCCATAATTGCATTCTGGGTCATTTTCAACTGCGCCCAAACTCCTGCGAGCTGGTATTGAATCAGTTTGAAGGATTCAGCAGTTTGTGAGAGAGATTGCGTGCTCAGCTTTATCTGGGCAACTGCCAACCTGGTCTCAGAATTCAAAAAGGAAAAGAGTGCCCACACTCTATTCAGAGAATCTTCCTGAATGCATGGTGTCTGAAAATTGAAGGCAAAGAGGTGGCAGCTGTACCTAAGAGTGTCGTCTCCCGGGCTTACGGTGCTTGCAAACTAAAAGTAGAAGGTAGAGAAGTGTACTTATTCCACAGGGTCCCCAACCCGGGACACAGACCAGTATCGGGCTGTGCCTATTTGGAACTGGGCTGCATGAGCACATGCGCACATGCATCTTGGCTTGCGCAAGTGGAGGGCCAGCATGAGAACACATGTGCACAGCTCAACTTGTACTAGACAAGCTGCAAGCACATATGCATGTGCACCAGACTGCTGCTCATGCAAGTCGAGCTGCAAGTGCCAGCGCACTATTTGTGTGGCCTGGTTCCCTCTCCACCTTCAGTTGGACCACCAAGTCACAACAGTTGGGGACTGCTGCACTAGGGACTCTTTCCTGGTGTGTGTGACACTCCAAATAGTTGGGACACATATTTCATGTAGAGTGACTAAGCAAGTCCTATATTGGAAGTGTCTCTAGCTTCCCCTCTGAGAAGGTTGCTTGTTGCCTGGGGGAGGGAAACTGCCTCTCAAGGCAGGAATAAAGAAAAGCCATGCATACTGGTAGTATAGGAAATGGAAAAAATAGCAAATAGCAAACAAACAAAAAAAGACAAAAATGAGACTGATAATCTGTTTTCATCTGAAATGGGTGCTTTCAACTAACCTAAAAGCTAAAGCCACCTCTTGAGCAGGAAGAGAATGTTTCTTTAAGTTAAGAAGGAGCCATGGTGGTGCAATAGTTAGAACACAGAACTGCCAGCCTTACAATCTTCATCACCTCAATGTTGACTCAGCCTTCTGAGGTTGGTAAAATGAGGACCCAGATTGTTCGGGGAACTACTCTGTAAATCACTTAGAAAGAGCTGTAAAGCACTGTAAAATGGTATATAAGTCTAATGCTATTGCTATTATTGAAGCAGAGTGAAAATTGCAAAGTAAGTCCTATAGAAGAAAAATGTCTGTTCATGATGTTAAAACTTAAGAGCTCTTGTCTTTTCTTTCTTTCCCTCTTGTGTGAGCCTATTTTTCAGCTGTTGATTTGTTTATTTATTTTTCAGTTGTTGATGTGAGGTGTGTGCCTTTGGAGTAAGGCAGAATTGATGTGAAATGTTGATTGCACTGCTGGTAGCCAATGCATAAAACCTATAGAAAGATATATTGAGAGCATTCCCTCAGCTCCCTCATTTTATCTGATTTACAAACTATCAAATAGTTTGGAGGCTGAGAATGGGGGAGGGGGAACTTTTTGATTACTATCTCCTCTCCAAATGCATTTGGTGCCCCTTCAGTCCATTCTTATGGGATGGGAATACTAAAGGGAAATGAATAGCACCTTTATATATGACTCAGCTGTTTTGCGATCAGAGGAAACTACTGAAATAACCATTGCCCAGTCCCCTAGGTGAGTGATTCCCATCCTGTTGACCTATGGAACAAAAGGAGAGTGTAGGTTTTTATCAGTTCTCTGAGGAAGGAATGTTTGAAATTTAAATAAAGTAAAGGTAAAGGTTCCCCTCGCACATATGTGCTAGTCATTCCCAACTCTAGAGAGCAGTGCTCATTTCCGTTTCAAAGCCAAAGAGCCAGCGCTGTCTGAAGACGTCTCTGTGGTCATGTGGTCAGCATGACCAAACACCAAAGGCGCACGGAACACTGTTACCTTCCCACCAAAGGTGGTCCCTATTTTTCTACATACATTTTTAGATGCTTTCGAACTGCGAGGTTGGCAGAAGCTGGGACAAGTAACAGGAGCTCACCCCGTTATGTGGCACTAGGGATTCGAACCACTGAACTGCCAACCTTTTGATTGACAAGCTCAGCGTTTTAGTTACTGAGCCACCGTGTTCCGCGTAGAATGTAAGAAATCCATTATTGATGGGAGGAGAACAGCTATTTGTACAACCTCTTCCTTCAGCTGGAACTCTTGCAACTCTTGGTTTTTTTTTAATAAAATATGACTCTGCATACAGATGAGTTGTGTCTATCTGATATGCCCACCTATATGTATCCCAAGAAATTCCTTCAATGTTCTTGTGTGTGCTCCCTGCTTATTTCTGTTCCCAAGTTTGTGTGTGTGCATGTATTTCCTTCTTTTAGCTCTTCAGTATACAAGTAAGAAACATTTCTTTTCAAAACATGGGAACTTCTGCCCTATAACCTTGCCTCCCCCCCCCCAAATTTTAGCCCCATATAAGTTTTTTTTTCTACTTAATGGTTTTCTTAACTCTCTTCTTTCCTGCCTGCCTTGCTAAATTCCGCCTGTAAACTGTTCACATCACTTCAAAAAGTCTCATCCCACTTGTCCCACGTTTTCTCCTAATTCTCCCTGTCTTTGCCCGATTTGCACACTCATTTCTATTCCCCAGTTTCTACCTGGGCTGCTCTAGAGACTCTTACTGAACTAAACAAAAAGGAAAAGGGCATCACCAAGTATAAAAGTTGACGACAAAGTCTGAATAATGCTCTATTGCAGTTACAGAACATTTTTATTGCATTTAAATTTGCAAATGAAGTATGGGCATTTGAGGGAGTGGTGGAAACTTGGTGGTTGCAATGAATGGGCAAAACCATTTTTAAAATGATGGTGAACTGCTTTTCAAATAGTTTCTGCAAACTTCTAGGAGGAGGGCTTTGTGTGTTTTCATCTAGTTTATAGTACATCTCTGAGTCATTCACTGTTTTTCACAACCCTCATGCCTTTCCCCTAATTCCGTCCTCCCCTCCAAGCCTGACTAGAATTTGAGATTTCTAATCACTTCAAAGTGATCTGCTAAGAATTAAAGGATGGATGGATGGGACAAGGTTTAGGTAAGACAAGACTTCAAAGAGCTTCCATGGACTGGCATGGTTTATCTGAACTCAAATATCTTTTTAACAACTTCTGGCTTTGTAAGCAATGCAGATACTGACTGAATAAATTTCTATGCATAAATTTTCTTCTCAAAGATTCGCAAATCTCATTACTGGACATTACTAGGAACAGGAAGGTACAGTACTAAATTTCTTTGCAGTTGAAGTAGGAATGTAATGGTCAATCCAAATTTCACTTCACGGTTATTTGTATTTACACATCCTATAAGCATACCCTCTCTACCTCTGAGTTTGAAGTGCATCCATTTGACTCTTCCTGGGGACTGTGGCAACAGGTTAATGCCCAAACCAGGTGATCCATCACCTTCTGGCACAAGGTTGGAAAAAAAAACTCCCATCAAACATTTTAAAGGCTTCTTAAGTGGCAAATCTGCTTCCTGTTTCTTTCCTTCAATAAATCATTGAAAAGATGGAGATCACTATGGAACTTAGCCATACTGAATTCTACTCAGTAATCTGTTGACCCTCTCCCAGTCTTTGCCTAGCAATATAACTTCCCCCAGGAGAGGAAGGTTTGCATTCTCCATTTGTGGTAGTTACAGCCTGATATTTTTCTGCTGGTGGTAACAACTGAGGAACAGATCCAAAAATGCCCCGAAACATCAATGTGAACCTTGGAAGAGTACTCAGTAACAGAGTTGGCACTACTAGGCTTGGATGTAAGGTCTCTCTCTCTCTCTGTGCATGTGTATATGTATATGGAAAACAACAATGGCTAATGTCTTTTTGACCCAGTAGATTTCAATAGGAACCTTTGTGGAAGACTACAATCACTTCAAGGGGAGTACTCCAAGCTATTGAGACTTAAGCATTGAGCCTGTTTATAGCAAGTCTGAAGGAGTTAGAATTCTTGCCTGGCCCTCTCCTGTGCCTCTTCCTCTTACTGACCACTGCAAATACAGATAAGACCTACCTGTATTTCAGCTACCAGAATGCCATCACTGAATAGTAGTACAACTGTGGGATTATACACATAGACACACACCACAGTGTTATTAAGCAAATTGCTACCTCATCTATAAATTTCCCTCCTGTAAAACAGGAATAGTTGCAATCTCCTGGATAACGTTTCTGTAAACATATACTGTACATTTAAGTTTTTAAGAAATACAGTTTATATGAGAAATATTTATTTAGAAAAACAAATCCAACTATAGGCATTAATTGATTTAATATGCTTTTTAGGGTACAGTCTTCATAATATCTTTTCTTTTTATAAGAAATTATGGAGAGCATCTTCTCTAAGCATAGTATTATAAAATAAATCTGTGACTTAGAGCATGTTTTAAATAATAAAATTAAAGACAGAAATCTTTAGCAGGAAAATCAGGCAGCGTGATACCTGCACTGAAGCTATTTGTTCATAGCCAATAATACTACCCATTCAATCCTCAGAAATATTTGCATGTTGTCTGGGAAGCATTCTCATTTTCAGAATGTCTTCACAATTTTCAGTATTTCTAATAAGCCACCCAGCTTTTCTTCCAAATGACCAATGGGGAAAAACAAAACTGGCACCTAGCTAATGCTCACCATTTTTTTCACTGCAAAAGTAAAATCACATCTCCATTCTTAATTCATGAAGGCTGATGGCAAGGAGACACACCTGAACACCAGCAGGGAGAGACTGGGATAAGGCGAGAATCTCCATCAATGGAAAATTTCCTGCCCTGCAGCTCCAGCATTTTGTAGTGTAAAACTATCTTTGCAATGCTAAAAGCAAAGTGGAGCTGAGTCAAAAGTTAATTAGCTCAGCTGCAAAAGATAACTGTACAGAAGGAGCTTTAGCCAGGCAGGTGGAAACGGCCTAAGGCTTAGTAGGAAAGTGTTTGATCTAATGGAATAATACAATAGAGTAAATAACTGAATTGCATATTAAAGAACAGGCATTATCTAACACTAAATACAAACTGAAATGAAATCTATCAGCAAGCAAAAGATGTAAGCTGTCTAAATTTCATATATGTGTGTGTGTATGTGTGCGCGCGTGTGTGTGTATATATACATGTGTGTGTGTGTGTGTATACACATACATACATACATGTGTATGTACACACATACGTACACATACAGAGGCGTATATATATATATATACACACACACACACACACACACACACACACACACACACACACACTGTC
>JAOYMU010000077.1:7847883-7858771 GCA_025802295.1 Psammodynastes pulverulentus
CTGTTTGTCACCCGCCCCGAGTCCCTTTGTGGAGATGGGGCGGGCTATAAATCTAAATTAAATTAAATTAAATTAAAATTAAATATATACATTAGAATCAGTGGTTTCAAAAATATATATTACAAGATCAGTCCAAGGCATGATTACATATCACAACTCAAGAGGCTATGGAGTAGAAGGATAATATACATTTTTAGCTGTTTTAGAAGTCTAGGTCCATTGATTGGAATTGCCAAATCTTGTTAATAAAAGAAACAACGATTCATCCTAGAACACCATGACAGCACAGAATGAAATGGAATAAGAGAGAAATGGCCTCTGGAAGTCAGTTGGCATGAAATATTCAAGCACAAATCTGGTGATTGTGCGACAAGAGGAAATATTGATTTTGATTATGCCAAAGCATAATAGGGTTAAAAAAAGACAAAGAACTCAAAGGGAACCTATCCTGAATTGTCCCTTTGAAGATTAACTCCTGTTGTTGAAGGGAAATTCATAACAACTTAAAAGAACAAATTGGGGATTCTATTAATGACATGACTGGCAGCAACAGAGTTTGGCGAAATCTACTATGGGAAGGATCTCAAACTTGTTGAGTTGGGAACAATGCATTTTTTTAATCTTAATAAACGGTTTCCTCAGTATTGACCATAGTGCAGTAGAGGCCTGGAGAGTGAATTTGATCAAGAGACAAGGGCACCACCAGGCAAATTTAGAGACATGGTAAGGAGTTTAGAGAAAGAGGGGACTGCAACAATTTCAGAGTCAGACACAGCTCTGATCTTGCAACATGGCTTAGAAAAGAGAACAATTACTACAAATCTATTTAGTAAATGCCTGATGAGACTTTTAAAGTATGTACGACATACTCTTCATCAACAGGAAAAAAGCACAATTTATGCCCTTCTCAGGATTGAATTTTTTCTCATAATGACACTTTTAAAATAGGGCCCTTAGAACCATACAATGGAAGGCTAGATACTTGTAAGGATAAGATGTCTCATGAACTGCTGTAAGGAATTTTGAAGAGAGGATTAAGGAAAGTAAGAAACAATATTAAATAATTCTGATAAACCAAAATGATTATCAATCTAAGCATGAACATGATGAAGTAGCGATGGAAACAAACTGAAGGGGAACAATTTTAATCGAACAACTTCAAACACAGCACCCAAAAAATAGAATCAAAAGTTCTCACTACTTCCTCCCTTTACTTACTAAAGTACAGCATTGCATGTGATAGTAAATGGCTATATTTTTTCCTGCTGTCAACACAATATTTACATATGTGGAAAAATGCATTCAATTTACTTAAATTAATATACTTGTGATGCAATGGCTATTAATGCTGCAGATTTTTATAAAGTTTTGGTAATGGAGTTTTACAACATATAAAAGGATTATTGCAATCTAATCAGCATGTGCTAGAATCAGTGTGTTTCAGACAAACATTTGCTAATCTCCTTTCTTACAGTTCCCAGCTGCTGGAAGTACTCAGTAAAATCCGAATGAAATAGCTGGATACAATCTGATATGGAATAACACAGGGCTTTACTTGAATTTTTCTGTGCTCTTGTAAAACACCTGAAAATTACATCTTGCTGAAACCATTGTTAGCATTTCAAAAGAACAGTGTCATGTAAGATCTTTTCTCTCAGCGGAACAAGAAAGAGGAGGTAAAAATATTTTTTAAAGGCTATAAATATGCCATGTGTTTATAATTGAATTCAAAAGCAAGTTATAAACCTGATTTAAAAATAAATTGCTATCATTGGTGAATAAAATCCACCAAAGTCTTGGCTTTGGTGTCCTACATTTTAACCCTTAAAATATTCCAAATAAAGCAATGAAATATTACCCCTGTAATTACTTTGTCTTAAACATTTTCTCAGCCAAAAATAATATAACTATTCTCCCTTCTTTGTACCTTTTTTTCTTTTCACAATGAGAAATGCCCCCCACCACACACACACACTTAAGGGAAAAATTTTAATCTGGAACAAAGACAGGTATTTTCCTTGTTTGTTTTGCTATTACTAAAATAAAAATGTCAAAATAAATGTACTGAATAGAGTTCTTGAATAATCAGTGGCCACCCATGGCTATGAAATTTCATTAAAACAAGGTAGCAGGTGAAGAACTTTCATTTAAATGATTCTCACATGCAGTGTAGATAGATTATAGTTTAGGATTACAGCTCAGCCAAGGTGATTTAACTGAAGGCAATTTTGAAATCCATGTATTTCCTATATATACAAACATAGCTATTAGAGTATATGGGTTTCTAATGAAATATTAGGTCACTTTATTGTCATTGTACCTCGTACAACGAAATTAAATGAAAGAAGGAGCTCCCAACCGCAGCAACCACGTGCGCAGCCACCTGCGCAGCAAATATAACCCTTGATGGAGACCACAAGTATAATCTAACCCTTTGTCTTATAGCCCAAAACATTTTCCCCCTGCAAAATTAGGTTACTTAGGAAGCAGAAGATCTTTGTTTCTCTAAACTTGAACAACTGTAATACTTGACAAACATTTTTAGAAGTCCTATCGAACAAAGTAGATTTATGAAGACAGAGATACACACTCATAGTGGAAGATCACCATCTAGTAAATTTTATTAGTGGCCAAAACCAGATATGAGAAGCAAACAGCCCTTTTGCGTAAAATTAATGTGTGGACAGAAAGAGATTATGGTAGCATGTCTTAATATTCCATAATTGATGGTATCCATCATTAGCACTAAATTTAAATATCTTTCATTCACAAGCTCAAGGCAGTGTTCATAGTACTCCTTCCTCCAGTTTTTTCCCCACACCAATCACTCTGAGGTCTCTGTACATGTAGAAATCCTGCTCCTATCCGTGGGCACATTGTTTTTATCCTAATTACTTACTTCCTTTCTGCTTTTCTTGTTTCCATGTTAGATTGATTTATTTTTTTAAAAAAATCTCATCTGGGAAACAGAGTGAAATATTAGTAGAAGAATAATCTACTGGGGGTTCAATAAATGATCTTATTATGGTTGACGGTAGCCTTCCCACAGCCACAGCAACTGTAAATTCTTTGTTAATTTGTTGGTCTAATAGAAAAACAACAATAAGCTAAATTCTATGCTAACACTTACCTGGAACTAAATTCCACTAAACTCAGTAAAGCTTATTTTTTTAGTACGTGTATACAAAATTGCATTACATCTGCAATGTATATTTATGTTTAAAAATTATTTTCCTTCAAGGTGTTCTTGTCTCAATTCAAACTGTATCACTTTCTATCCAGATACTGTTGAAGATCTTTTTGATTTACTGGTAAAAGACAGTAAATGAATGTTTTAATGTATTTATTTCAAATGGGTTTTGACATGATAAGTATCAAGTACAAGTAGTCTTGAGTTACAATGCCAATTGGACTAGAATTCCTCTTACTAAGTGATATGATCATAAAATGCGATATCTCATCAATACAATAAGCAATAGCAATAGCTGTTACCAATAGCAATCCTGGCAACCAAAGTTGCCATTGTTAGTCGAGGATCCACCCTGATCCAACTCACTCTTGCTTGGTTCCTCCCAGCTCGGAGTCTTGGTAAGATAGCCTCCTCTTCAACTTTCCCTCCCAGCTATCTTCCCTCCCAAACTCTTTTGGCTGTCTCACACTCCATGTTCCTGCTGGGCTTGTCACCCTGTACTCATTGCCCCTGCCACCTCTGTTGGGCTTGTTGTCTGCCCCATGTGGCTCTATGCTCACGTTAGAAATTTTACAAAACTTCACAAAACAATCCAAAGAAACAGAAGGAGGAAGTCAGCAAAGGTCAGCTGGGGATGGCAAGGCTAACAGGGCCAGTGAGTGCAGGGCAGCAAGTTTGGTGATGGTGGCAGGCCAGAGAGCACACGGCAGCCAAACTGGCAGGCATATGAAAATAGGATGGCAGGACTAGTTAGTCCCCCTATTAAATGCTAACAATGCTATAGATGGCTCTTCTCATTTCATCTCCTTTAACTCTTCCATGAAGTGGTAGGATTCATAAGAGGGGAGAGGTCACAAAGTGTGATCCAATCCAAAGCCTCAGCTAACTCCTATTCAAAGTAGTGATCAAGGCTTTACATGGACAGGAGCAACTCCCTCTAAAGGCGAGTTGAACCCATCAGCTACCAGAGAGAAATCAATCTAATGTATCCAGCCTCCCTGCAGTGGCATTAAAGAGCTCCATGGTAATCACAAGGGAGACATCAAGAATTCCCTCAATTTTAGATCACATAACCACTCCTCTGACAGGAACATCAGATCGAGCATGTGACCACTGTCCCATGTCGGACTCTGAAAGACTTGGAATAGGCCCATAGCTGTCATGGTTACCATGATCCCCTGAACCACCTCAGATCCTACTGCTAGAGAAAACAGATTAAAGTTACACAAAACCACTGCCACTGCCACTGCAGAAATGAAGTCAAGGCCGGGAGATTGCTTTGCAGTATGGAGACTGGTACAACAACAACAATAATCCTAACTTACCCCAAAAGCCCAACTTAATGAATAAGGTCTCATAGCAATAGCAATAGCACCTAGACTTATATACCGCTTCATAGTGCTTTTTACAGCACTCTCTAAGCGGTTTACACAGTCAGCATACTGCCCCCAACAATCTGGGTCCTCATTTTACCCACCTCGGAAGGATGGAAGGCTGAGTCAACTTTGAGCCGGTGAGATTTGAACCGCTGAACTGCAGCTAGCAGTCAGCTGAAGTAGCCTGCAGTACTGCATTCTACCTACTGTGCCACCTCGGCTCTTTATCATAACCAGTAACTTGTGATGCAGCACCCATAAATCCCTGAAAGCCATAAGGGAATCCTGGATAACTATCACACACTTCCACCCCTGCCCTGGGGTTCCTGATGCCATACCCGAAACCCAGTTGGACATATTTCTTGAAATAGTCTCTCCCCACTTCTAGATCCAGCCAGATCTCGGCAATAAATGTCAAGTCAGCTCTTTCATCAATGATTAAACCACAGATATGTGAGGTTTTATTATTGACTGACCTGGCATTTAGAAGCAGCATCCAAAATTCAAGTCCTCTAAAGATTTACTGATTGGGTACAGGGGTTGAGACCAAGGAGATGGTATAAGACATTAGTCCCACATTCCTTGAGAATGGCTCTGTCCATATCTCGCACCGTATATCCCCATGCTGATGACTACTATAACCTCTGACAGCAGCACTATTCCCTAATCCAGGCCCCACAATTCCTATGGCTGGGAATTTCGCATTAACTGCATCCCAGGAAGGCACTTTAGCTTCACTAGCTGTCAGCACAATCAAAACACCCAGCAACCACCTTCCCCATTCCACCCACAAGCACACTCACAAACATACTCCCATTCATTGACATCCCTCCACTACCATTTTAACTAGTCCAAGCCATCCTTTCTATTTATTCCTAACTGAAAAATTCTCTCCTCTGGCTCTCAGACTTCAATGGGAAATCCGCAATAACAGGCAACCTAGCCAACAGATAGAATCCACATGGAAGTGATCAATAATGCTGTTATCATCTTTTCTCTCTGGCAGAAGAGAAGGCAAAATGGACTCCATAGGGGATGGAATCCATAGTAACCTGCCACTCCACTGTTATCTTCCCTGTCTAGCCACAACAACAATAGCTCCAGAGTCCCAATGCCTTAACTGGCCTCTCACTGGAGAACTTCCATGGTCCTGCTCCCAGCAGCCACCATCAGACACACTGTCACAATGGATAGAAAATCTCCCTCATCCTCATGTAACTGGAATCACTCAGCATTGCTGACCAGCTATAAGAAATGCTTGGTCTTCTACCATCTTTGGTCATAAAAACACCAGTTGGTCTGACCCCAGTATCCAACCAAGGCCCCCCCAACTATCCCTCTAACACAGCTGCTGACAAACTCCCATCAAATAAAAAAGTTCATGGAAGGAGAGATGACAATAGCAAAGAGGATCTAAGACCCAGATAGGCCACCTTCATAGGCATAGCAAGTGTTATTAGCATGTCCTGCTCTTCGGCCCACTCCTCCAGGAACAGACTCTGAAACTGCTTGAACA
The DNA here is from genome assembly GCA_025802295.1 of Psammodynastes pulverulentus. Taxonomy (NCBI): domain Eukaryota; kingdom Metazoa; phylum Chordata; class Lepidosauria; order Squamata; family Psammodynastidae; genus Psammodynastes; species Psammodynastes pulverulentus. The sequence continues at coordinate 7,853,966 of JAOYMU010000077.1, forward strand.
GTTCGAAATTCTGATCCAAATCAAAGCAGAGCCTCAATCCAGGAAAGTGCCAATCTAGACATTCTTCTGGCATTCCATATGCCATGTAACTATGACAATCCATCTATGGCTTCTTGTTGCTGGTACCTTTCTGAAAGTCTTTCTAAGATTACATAACCCTATCAATGATAGTTGGATTAGAAACATGCCCCTAAAGATTGGTATGAACAGCATTTTAACCACAAAACCTCAAATGGGCTCATATGTAGAAACATTCATGCTGTAAACTGAAGGACTATATTTGCGTCAAATAAATTCTAAGCAGAAATTCAATTTCAAAAATTTCAGCTGAACTGATTCATATAGCAAAAGAGGAGTTGCTTTAGTTTTGAAACACTTAACTGCTGCAGGCATGCCATGGGCATGTCCCCAGTATCTATCTAAACTGGGTTTAGGCAAAGATTGGAGTTAGATTAACGTAATTTTTAATTTGCAGATAAATAGATATTTCAACTCACACCTGTGCTATACTCAGATCAGGTATCCACTTTTCACTATCTCCAAAAATTTTTACCCGTATCTTCACAGGGGAGAGCACTCATATATGTTTAAGAAGCATGCTTAGCTTGCTTTGTCTTCAATGGCAGTGACCATGAGATACTGTTAGGGTGTGTCATTTTTCCAACCTTCAACTTCCAAACTTAGGGGTCCTCAGAAGTTGTGACATGCCTTGGGATTGTAAAGATATTTTGGTTACTGTAATACTATTTAAAGGTGCTTGACAAGTAACTACATAAATATCATAACTCTTTAACATTTTGCTTGTTTCATTGCTGCTCTCTGAGCTTGGTTTTTTTTTATGCTAGCACTGATGTTGCTGCCTACTTTTGGTAATGAAATGTCTGCAAGGAAATAATCAACTCAAAGAGCACTAAAGACCCTTCATTTCAACCTTGAGTTACAAATATTTTCTTTCATAGATATAATAATATAATATTCCCCACCCAGAGCACTTATGACTGCTCTAACATCCAAACTGTAGCAAATGTTGCTGAAACAAATTATTTTATGTGTACATTATTAACGAAGTCATCCCATAATTTAATGGTAGCAAGTACTAGAACAGACTATTTTTATATAATGATAATATAACCATAGATCATATAATTAGAAATATAATATATCTTATCAAAGAAATTAACAGTTTAGTTCTCTTCTTCATTAAAACACAAAAATATTGAGATTATAATTGGAATTTTCATTGATCACTGAGGAAAAAATAAAAATACACAGCATGTATGCACAGATTACTACATTTACTTTCAGTTTGAAGAACAACTTTGCAGTCTGATGCATAGCAAAACAAACAGCTTTTCAAAGGAAAAACTATTATCCCTTCTTTCTATAGGATAGCCTGTGTACTGAAAAAGGGTGTTGTACTTACCTGATATGTCAAAGGCAACATCCAGATTGGACCTACTCTTGTCTTGTACCTCTATTGACTGGGTTGAAATCTGAGGACATGCCTCCCTGATAACGGTCCCCAGTTGAAACGAAGACGAAGAGATTTCTCAAAAACATCTGCCCTCCAGAGGGAAACCAACAGTCCATCCCATCCCATCCCCAGGTTCTGTAGCCCCACCAGGACTTTGGATCAGACCAAGCTCAGGGTGGGACTGGATGCTACCTTCGATTCCCTGAGAATGGACCTATTAGGTAAGTCCAACACCCTTTCTCCATTGAGTCAAAGGCAGCATTTAGATTGGGACATACCAAAGCTTGGCTGTCCTATGGGCGGGTATTCATCTGGCCTGGAGCCTCCACCTCAAGATGTACCCTCTATAGGACATGCCTGCCAAAGGCTACTTCCACAGATGCGAAAGTGTCCAATCGATAGTGACAGATAAACGGCAATGGCAATGACCACATCACCGCCCAACAATTCTCCTTCACAGAAGCTTGCGTACTTTAGGCCGCAATTGTGGATGCACTTCTCATGGAATGAGCCATAATCCATCTGGGCACCAGAAGGGCCTGAACGACATAGGCCTTGGCAATAGTGGCTTGTAACCAACGTCCCACAGTGGAAGGTGAAACCTTATGGCCCAGAGTTGATGGCTGAAAAGAAACGAACAGGGTTTCCAACTTCCAGGAGGAAGTGTTCTTTTAACATAAATGTGAAGAGCCCTCCGAACATCTAGAGTATGCCATTTCTGTTCCAATGGATGTTTAGGACCTGGGCAGAAATCAGGTAGGATTAACTCCTGAGAATTGTGAAACAAGGAGTTAACCTTGGACAAAAAGGTAGGGTCTAGCCACAGAACCACCCTGTTCTGGTGGAAAACAAAGAGGTCCTTTCTCACCAACAAAGCCGCCAACTCTGGCTGACATGATGGCTACCAGGAATGCCACCTTATACATGAGAAAGCAAAGGATAGCTTCTCTTAAGGGTTCAAATGGTGCCAAAGTAAGGGCCTGTAACATCTTGGATAAAACTCAGATGGGATACTGGTGCACTACCAGAGGTTTAAAATTGGTGGCAGTTCTGAAGAAGGCTCGCACTCTAGGGTGGTGAGCTAGTGAACCAAGATCCCCAAATAATAGGACCGAGGTCAGGGCTGTGACCTGTCATCGTAAAGTATTAGGGGAAGACCCTTGTCCAGACCCTCCTGTAAAAGTCTAACACCTGCACAACCTAGATCACGGTGGGGTCAACCTGGCATCTGGAGCATCAGGTGCAGAAAGACTTCCAAGTGGCAGCATAGATGCGATTGGTCAAGGGCTTTCTCGCTGCCTGTATTGTGATTATGAGCTTCCTGGAGAGCTTCTCCAGTCTCAGCAGTCTCCGCTCACATGCCAGACGGTCAAATGGAGCCACTGAAGCTCAAGCTGAATGATGGGACCCTGGCTGAGGGAAACTCTGTCTGGGGGAATTCTCCAAGGCCTGGAGATCAACAGGCCAAAAAAATTGGTGAACCATGGTCGTTTGGGCTACTGGGGAGCTACCAGCAGGATCTCCGCTCTCTCCGACAACACCTTCTGTATGGTTCTTGGAATCAGGGGAAGGCATACAGCATATGTATACTGGAAATGGCGACTGGCATAACAGAACCTCAGGAATTGGTGGTGAGCTGGATGAATCGGCACATATAGGTAAGCCTCCATCAGGTCTACAAAAGTCAAGAAATCCCCTCCCGGATACCTTCCAGAAAGGAATGGAGGGAATGCATCTCTGTAGACTAGTGCCTGTTGAGACCCCTGAGCTTTAGAATTGCTCTCCAACCCCCTGAAGGCTTTGGAATGATGAACAGGATCAAATAAAAGCCCTATCCCCATTCTCCACTGGAACCAGCTGGATGGCCTGGATATCCAGTAAATGTTGGATGGCCGATTCCATGAGGTTCTTCTTTGCAGGGTTCTTTGAAATGGGGCAGGGGATGAAACACCTCGGGGGACAGGACAGGAATTGTAGGGAAAGCCCTGATCTGATAGTTTCCCTGACCCAGGCGTGGAGCGTTGGGAAAAGTGGTCTTTTCCCAACGTTCCACTAAGAGACGGAGATGGCTCCCAATGGGGAGGAGTTGAGGCCGAGTCACTTGGAACATCAGAAAGGCCTGCTATTGTTGCCCCGGAAGAGCCGCTTGCCCTGAGGTTATTGACAGCCTCTGGCTCCAAACCCAGACCTGTCGGACTGTATATTGGCTCTGGGAAAAAGGGCCTCTGCTGATGGGGAAAGGTAGCCCCAGCCTGCCCCCACTGGAAGGAGGGCCAGCGGGAGTAGGGCGAGGAGTGGTAATCAGCCCTCCTGCCTTGAGAAGGAAGAACCTTCCACTTGTCTCTGTTTTCGATCAAAAAGGGATCCAGAGATTCCCCAAACAGCTTCTCCCCACCAAAAGGACTGGAAGTGAGCTTCCATTGTTCTTACTATTCATTTGCCAATGGCATAGCCACAACAAATGACAGGCCATCACCAAGGATGCAAGGGGCCGTGCCAAAAACTTGGCTGCAGTATATTCAGCCACTGCAATTATTTTGCTGAGATCCTGGTGAATCTAACATCCTCCAGAGGGATCCTGTCTTGAAGCTGCCTGAACCAGTGTACCAATGTATGCATAAAAAAGGAGCCACTGTTGAGGCTCAAATTGCCCAAGAGTCTGCTTGATGTGCTCTACTGAGAGCCATCTCCTCCTTTCGCTTATCTATTCTAAAAAATCAATTTGAAATGGTAGAAGAAGTCTTTAAAGATATAGATTAGGGCTAGATTTAAAGCTGGATTTTGAAGGTTGTGTGTTTAATATCCATCATATTACTTTTTGATCCACTGTTAGCAAAGAACCAATAGTGTCACATTGTTAATCTGTGGATCTGTATATGTAAGAAAGTATTTGTAAGCTGAAGGATTTTAAAAACTGAAAACATAATTTCTCCTATTATGTTTTCAATCATATTTTTGTTAATTTATTTACTAAAGTAGTGTGATTGCATATTGTTATGATTTCTTCTATTTTTAATTAAAGCAACTTAGCTACATTCAAAACAGTTCTCCATAAAAGAAATGCATCATCGTATTTTGAGCAAGCTTGGAATTTGTAGATATTATAAATCCAACAACTTTTATCATAAAATAGTCTCTAAAAAATTTGGAAAAACAAGGACAGTCCCCAAAAATGCTTATTTTGAATATGGACAAAAGATTGGGAAGGTAAACGGAAAGAGATAAAGAGTGGAGACAGACATTAATAAGTATATCAATTACTGAAGAAGTTCACCATGAGAAGCTATTTTAATACTATATTTCCAGAAACAACAAGGAAGTTTCTATAAAAT
>JAOYMU010000077.1:7908119-7932044 GCA_025802295.1 Psammodynastes pulverulentus
ATCAAGTTAGAAGCCAGGTGATTAGTTCTAATCCCACTTTAGGTACAAAGCCTGTGGGTGACTTTGGCTAGTCACGCTCTCTCAGCCTAGCCTACCTCAAAGAGTTGTTGTAGGTAAAACAGGAGGAGGAGGATATATTAGATATGTTGACTGTCTTGAATTTTTGTAAGAATAGTAAAGCAGGATTTAAAAATTGAAAAGAAAATGAATGTTCAACATAAACAGAATTCTGTAGCCTCTGCTGTCTCTACTGATTTGCAAATTAACCTGAAATGAGTGCACGTTAATTTTATAGTCTGTCAGAAACTAAAGCCAGCAATTATATAAAATATAAATTTCTGCCTGAAATTTATAGTTCTTTATCTAAAAAGCTTAAACAACTTTCAGATTCACCTTAACTCCCCCTCTACATTACTAGCCCAACCTTAACAAAAAATTAACATAAGGGAGTTCACAAAAAGCTTATAAATATTTGCTAAACCAGTCTGTCCTTGATGAGCTAAACCAGTCTGTCCTTGATGAGCACTTGCTCTCTCAAAGTTCCTGTTTTTCGTTCAATTACATTCTATTCCATTCCCCCACAAACTTAATGCCGTTTTAGGTGAAAGATTCTAAACTATTCTTATACTGCTTCTGTTTAGTTTTGCCTGGATTTAAAATACAGATTTATTATTGTGGTAGGTGCTAGTTTTGACTTCAATAAGCCTAAGAGTAAGTATCTGGCAAGCTGAGTAATGTCATGTCATACAATAAGCCAGTTCAGTTATTAGGCAAGCTTTTGGTGTCTATAGAATCCTTTTTTTCATCGTAGTGCAGGTTGGAAATGAAACATCTCTCAGACTACTTAATGGTGAAGTTCCTTTCCAATCTATTAGCAGAAAAAATTATTCTGGATGAATGTATGAGATTTCTTCTCTGGAGTGGAAAGTATTCTAGGAAAAGTTGACCACCTGTGAGTCTTTCATTTCACTAAACACTTGAGACAAATTGGGACAGCTTCAGAATGCCAGCCCTGGGATGTTTATACAACTTGCCATCTTTCCAACTAAGGAGAGACTCAATTATTGAAGGACATTTACTGAAGCATCTTTAAAATTTCCATGAAATTCTATCAGTACTCTAAAAGGTACTGGGACAAGCCTCAAGCAGTATTAAGGAATTGCCTGAAAGATCACCATCAACATTAAGGCAGTGTTTGAACAGTATCAGTATTTTATTCAATGGCTAAGCCATAGTTTAATAAATCTATTGTGGTAGATTACAAACCATAAATCATAAGCCAAAATATCTGGATTCACACAAGCTAAAGCCAAGCAAACTAAATTAAGGATGATTTATAAAGATTGTAGACCACTAATACTTGAAGAATCATTCTTAAAAGTATGCAATGTGTATTAGACAACATATCAAACAATTATTTTACTAAAGTTAGGCTTGTGGAAATATGAATTCAGGACTACAAAAAGGATGAGTTATGTTCCAATAGGAGTAGCACAAAAGCTAGTAAATTTGCAAAAAAGGGGTTTTTTTTAAACTGGAAAATGGGCGGGATTTAAAATTTAACCAAAATTCATTCTATTACATTCTTTATTCTCACCTGGTCAGATCAAGGTGCAGATGAATGAAAATTTGAATGAAAATCAAAGGTCATTGACAAAAGAGATTTGAAGCAGATTTTGTCTTGGGATAAATAATCCAAGAAAATCCAAAAGCAAACTAGATAACATTTGGAGGCAGTTTTAACTATGAGGGTGAAGATACTTTCTCCGAGCTTGTGGGTTGTTTTCCGAATGTTTTGTTACCAGGCTAAGTAACATCTTCAGCGGAATTTAGGGGATGTCAGTGGTCTTCTGGTGTGTCAAGTGAGAGTCTTGTGATGGGTGTAGTTACCAGGCTAAGTAACATCTTCAGCGGAATTAAGCGGATGTCAGTGGTCTTCTGGTGTGTCAGTGAGAGTCTTGGGACAGGAAAGTTACATCAGGTCAGGGTCATTGTAAGGTGAACTGATAGTGGTGGTGCAGTTGCATTTGGTTTGTTAAGGTTGGTGCTGTCTTTGGTTGGCTGTGAGGCTGATTTGGATTGTAGGGGCTTCATAAGCTGGTTGTAGGTCAATATGTCTATTGGTGGAATTGCTTGTGGAGTACCAGGCATCAATGAACTCATAAGCATGGCGGGTGATAGCATGGCTGATGATTTTTATGTTGCTCCAATTGAACTCATGCTGTTTGGTGTCAGGGGGGGTAGAGATTAAAGATTTGGAATCGTGTTGTTTGATTGCCAGCTGGTATTCATGGATCCTGGTTTTTAATTGACATGATGTTTGTCCCATGTAGAACTGGTTGCAATGGTTACAGTTGCTTTTGTAAATTACATTGTTTCTTTCATCCTTCTGTAGGTTGTCTTTGGTTCTGGATAATTCCTGGGACATTGTGGCTGTGGGTTTTTAGGGCTACTGCTATTCCTACAGGTTGGAGGATTGTGGCTGTCATTTCTGATACTCCCTTTGTGTATGGTGGGGTTACTTGTGTGTGGTGACTGGCTGTGCGGTGAGAAACTGAGAATCTGGTCAGTGCACGTGGGTTTGCAATAGACGCAGGTTTCCAGGTTTCCATTGTCTAGTCTCTTTATGTTGAAGTAGAGAAATGGGAGTCTGTTCACATGTGAATTTGATCCCAAGGAATATATTATTGAATAGGTGATATATTTCTTTAATTTGGGAGCATCTGATGATGAATAAGTTGTCATTGATATAGCATGTCAAGAATTTTGGTTTTAACAATTTTAGAAATTGTTCTAGAAAGGATCCTCTCCAGATGACACAACTTAGAATATAATTCTTTGTTTCCCCACTCTACTGTCAGAAAAAAAATACTTATAAGAGACATCATTGTGAGTCTCATAACTGTGAGCTTCCTATGTGAAATGATTGCTTTTAAATAGCAAGAAAAAGAATGAGAGGAAAGCTGGTTTTCTGAAAGCCTGGCCTCCAAGCCAAGATAATTATCCATCTCAAAATCTCCTGTCTTAACATAAGAGAAGTGCATAGAGAGAGTGGATTCTTTCAAAACCCAGGCAGTGCTAATAATATTAAGCAATCTCTCCTCTCTTCCAAATTCAACCATCAAGTTTAGCCTAGAACCAATCTAGGACTATCAGACATGTTCTCATTTGAAATTGGATGAAGTGAAAGAGGCATAAAATATTTTTTTTAAATGTATGAATTTTACATGTTTAGATGATTCACATTTAAGAGAAATGAGAGGCTGAAGGCTGGGATAACAAGAGTAGAGGAGCAGTTGGATAGCAGAGGGACCAAGTGATCTTTTTACATATTTTTAAAAAGTATGCTACCTTGATAATCAGTAGCATTAATAAAACAAGAATATAATCCTACAAAACCTCACCCCCCAAAAAATCATACTTCCCACCACAGTGCCACAACATCCCAACTGTATATTTAATGTTGAACTGTAATAGTTCAGCATTAAAGCAACTAAGACTCCTTAATGACCTTTAGCATGACGTAAGTTTGCAAAGTTGCAGCCATTTGATACAGGCAGTGAGATCTTTAACAAATGCTAGTTTAAAAGCCCTGACATTCCAATAAAAAAGCAACTGTATTATAAATATCTGACCACTATGCAACATAAGAACTACAAAACCTCATGCCCAAAGTCACTCCCTTGTTAATCAGAAAATTATTTCATATTGCATCAGAAAGCAATTTTGCAATGCAGCACAACATCTGAATACAGTCCTTTCACCATCCATCAGTGATCTTCTCCCTGCAAGGTTGAGTTCCATAAAACAAGTCAAAAGCAAGGCAAAGCTAATATGGCCAAATGCAGTAGTATATAGAGATACTCAGGTGCTTTCGCAAAGAGTTCTTCAAAAATATAGGGTAGGGTAAGGTAAGGTAGGGTAGGGTAGGGTAGGGTAGGGTAGGGTAGGGTAGAATAGAATAGAATAGAATAGAATAGAATAGAATAATTCCTTATTGGCCAAGTGTGATTGGTCTTAGTTCTTAAAAGTAAGAATTTAAGGGGAATTTTCTTTGGAAAGGACTATTTGAGTAACAATCCAGGACACATTCCAAATCATTCCTTATTTGCAAACTGTGCAAACAAAGTCCCATGTGGAAAAGTTAGAGAACCTGTGATTAACACAACTTTGGATCGATATAGATGCTATCCTAAGAAAGTAGTACTGTATAACATAGATACTATCTTACATTGTAATGATAATCTTAAAAACATTTTTCATTTTTGTCCTTCTAAATGGGTTGGCTCTTTTAACAAACAAACTTTATTAACGGAATTGTTATTCAATCAAAGAGGAAAAACTACAAGCCTGCAAACTTTAAAAGCTATTGCTGACCAAAGTAAGGACCACACTTGGTTAGTAGGTATTACAAGCAGATTTTATATTTATGAAGAAATCTTTTTCTTTTCAATAACAAGTTAGCAATAGAATTTAGTTATATATACTATGCTGAAGCTTTTTTCATATTTTTAAAGTTTTTAATTAATCATATATTATAATAGCTTTAAACACAAACAACATAAACTTGAGATTTCATTATGCAGAGGTATACAACTTTAAGATTTTGATTTTAAAATATGAATTTTAAAATCATATAAACTTAATTCTATTTTTAATTGAGAATACACTCTAGAACCTAATAAATGGGAGAAGTCAGGCAGAAATAATCATGTATTAATTCTCTACATTACAAAATCTTTTCAGAAGCTATTATCAGAGCAAGAGGCATTATGGTTGAGATTCAGGGTGGGAGAAATCCTTTGTGCCACTGAAAGCTATTGTTCCTCTATACTGATGAAATTGTACTTGCAAATCTGCCATTCAAGGAGGCCAAAAAAAAAGGAGAGGGGGAAGAGTCCAAAACGGAAGAAAAAGAGTGACGATCAAATAATTATTTCTAACTATAAACTTGAATTAATATACATTTGGCCTCAGGCTTTTCTTTCCAACATATTGCAAACTAATATTTAAATCCAAGATAAATTATCTATAATAGTAACCTGAAAAGTGCAAGTGTGGCTACATTTTTCAGAATGATTCCATTGAAATCAATAGACCTTGTTTTGAGGTAATTAATTTATTGGGAGCACATTCTTGATTAAACTAAACTAAAATACATACCTAAAGTTTAAATTAACAATGACCTTTAAATAGAATAGAGAAGATAAAAATTTGTCCTTAGAATAAAAAGAAGTGCAAATTAACGTATCTCATTAGGAAGGGCATACACTGAAGTCTTCTTTACACTAAATTAGGATTTTTATTGCTTTGGACCTTATTCTTTACAATGATACTCATTAGCATTTCAGTATTTAATAATTTTTTATAGAATTAAGTGATCCAAGTAAGATTTCTGAAGAGTTATATCCCCAACAGTTTTTTTTAAGTTCTTATTAAATTAACTGAACTGGTATCTAGTGAATGTATGATGCAATATGATTGAACATAGGAACAAGGCCTGATGGCAACAAACAGTATTTAGATGTAACACTGTTCTTTTTTAATTGACTACCAAATTCCTCACCAGAATATGATATTTCTCTTTAGTGTTTGAGTCTCATAAGAGATTCTTCAAAATTGGAAGAGATTTGGATCCAAGGAGGGAAACAACATCCTCATAGTTCTCTGTCCTTCAACATTTTGGATGTTGATCCAAAATAATTTTTGGCAGATGTCAGTTCATTATCTGAAACAAGGTCAAATGAATGCTTTCATGAAGACCGAAAATGGAGACAGCTGCAGTCAAAGAAGAAAGTACTTTTCCTTCTACTATGAGACTCTATGAAGAGGTTGGAAAGATTAGACAAAATTGACATATACAAAAAGCAGATGGATTTCTGGGAACTCCAGTTTATTCAAATCACTGAGAAAGGTCATGCCATGACTACAGATCTATTCATCTAAAGCGGCACAATGATCCTTCCTCAACCTTCAACCCCACAAAGAACTGGGGAAGAAGGTACTTTATACATTTATCAACAAAGAGAGAACCTATCAGATTCACCAATTTTTCAAAGATACCATCATGGCTTTTTTTAAAAAAGAAAGTAATATGTTGCTTTCTCATTAAAAAGAGAAGTAAAAGTAAAAGAATGTAGCTACAGTTCTTTATTAACCCCATTTTTCAGGGTACTTAATTTTGTTACATGCTAAAATGTTAACAGCACCCAAAAGGTTACAAGAAAGTTGGGTCAGGCTGTATGTTTATAAACAAAATTAGGAGATGTTATTTATTTTCCTACCTATCTCTTATATGAAGCATAAGTAGAAAAAGAAAAAGGAAGAAATGAAAAAAAAAATGGTTGATTTTTTAAGACTTGAGTTTCATTTGATATTTAATAAATTTCAACAGGATCAGATCTGTTGAAATATTAGCATTTTCTTCTTGATCGTTTAGTCTACTCACAACTACTTAATTCTTTAAATAAAAACATTTTTGTGGATAGATTTTGTGTGCTTTATGTGTTAATATATATATTTTACACATTCACACTAATCTGAATACTATCATATTTTCATTGTTTCCTATCATCCTATTAGTATCCTGATGCTTCACAATATGTATTGCACACACACTATTTCCATTAATAAAATTCAATTAAAAAACTTACATGTTTTGCATTATGAGACAGAGATGACAGAAATCCTGAACTTAACTCCCCACCACCCCTGCCACTAACCAAAGCAGCATAAATAAAATTAAGGGAACAGATTGTGAGTTGGCGACTACTGATATGGAATCGGACATACAAACAAGAACAATACACTTGTTCATCGGCAGAAAAGAACTTCTCGGAGAACCGTGCATGAAAAAGGTTATGCCAAACTTTGTTTTCTATCTGGCAAGTCCGTTTCCTACACAAGCTCAGTAATGATTGAGGGAAACAACACTTTGCACATCTTCTCAAATTTCTGTGTGTTGCTATGCAAGGACCACAAACGAAGTACAGTATGCCTTCACTTCTAGAATCCATGGAGTAATTCTGAAGCCCATACTGGGGCAATAACTCAAGGATAGAGGAGATCTGGAAATCCTGACAGAGATTTATTTGTAAAAGGCAACGGAAGGCTGCTTTCAATAATCTTTGGAAAAGCCCACCTTGGGATGCCAAGTACACCCTTGGGTGAAGGGAACAGATCCCTCAATGTCTTAAAAAGATGAGCCCCTCGCCCCACCTCCAGCGCCTACCATCCTGGGGGATTATCCCCCCCCCCAGGGAAATCTATTTTTTCCCAATCACCCGCCGCCCCGCCTCACACTCCGAGAAAGCGGGGGAAACTCAAACGAAGGACTGGGAAATCCCGCCTGGCGCTGAGGGGCGTCCTGAATATTCAGGGCTAGTGGAAGATGAGGTGATGGCGGCGGAAAAGGGCGCGAGTTTTCGGCGGCGAGGGGACTTTCATCGGAGGTCGTCAAAGCCAGGAGGGGGTTGGGGAGGGGGAAGCATCAAACTGTCAGTCCGGCCCGGTCGAGCCGAGCCGCTTCCTCCACAGCCCCGGCTCCCAATTGGTTGGCGTGACCAGAACTCTAAGCATGGGCAGGGGACTTTCCCTTCAGGGCGTTCCCTGGAGGGACAGAGGCGCCGCGGAGATGGTCCCTTACCTGCCGCCATGTCTCGCCTCTCCGAGGGGTTCCCCATCCCTAGAAACGGCCGCTCCAGAAGCCGCCGTTCTCCTCCGCCGCCACGCTGGGCGCCCGTTCCCCTTCGCCTTTCGACGTCGCCAGGCCACACAAAGGCGGGAGGCGGCGCTGACAGGCTTTCCCCAAGTCCCACGCGGGTCCTCCGGGGCGGGGGCGGCAACCGCTTTTCTCGGCTCTAGGATCCCCCGGCGGCCGCCTCAGCGGAGCAGCTGTCCATCATCGCGAGGCGAGAACCCCCCCCCCTCCCACCCCACCCCCTTGCGCGCGCGAAAACTGGGGAGCGGGGGGGGCAAGAAGACAAACGCCCACCCGTCCTAACCGCCTGCGCTGCGCTCTGCCCCCGCCTTTATATTCGCCCGCGCTCAACCCCTGCTGTCGGCAGCGAAAGCACATGGCCGGTCCAACTGGTTGCTATAGCGATGCCTCCTCGCCACAGGTTGCTGACAGCGATTGGCTGCGGCGGCCTGGGGCTCCTCTGAACGCCTTCGCCTCAGCGCGAGGCTCTGAATGGGCGCCGCCTTTGTCACTCATTTGTAAAAGCGGCTGTGGGGTGGCTCTTCGCGCGGCTCCTGGGCACCCGCACTCACAAGTGCCGTTTTGGCGTGGGCGTGTGTGTCCACTCTTGCCAAATAGAAGCTGAAGGGAGAACAATGAATGGGAGCCTCTTTCTTTCCTCTCCCCAAGTTCCAAATATAAATGACAATCTTTAAACGTGTACCACACACGCTATTTGCATGGAAATCTGGGGAGCGGGGAACGTCCCGTTCTTTAGTTTTCCTGGCAGGGATCTCTTCCTCTAGCGGAGGGGGGGAAAGAGACTTTTGGACCAACAGTTAGCGTCATGCCACTAACTTGTTTTTATTTTCACAGCAGCAGCGACAACATTTTAAAATGCCAGCTTTAGACATGCCAGAAATAGGATTGGTGCCACTATAATAAAATGTCCGCGCTTGTCTGTCAAGCACTGTATTTGCCGAACTGTGCTATTGTTGAGAGGAAAACTTCACCTAATTTTATTAGTGTCTTGGGAAATGTTAAGTGATTGTAAAGTGCGAGACTAATTTCATTAGTGTTTGGAGAGCAATTAAATCACCAGCTAATACTACTATGTAATTGGTGTGGCAAAGTTTCTAAACTAAGAGTCATATTCTATCTTGCAATAGATCTTAACTACCAATGATGGTGCTTCTTGCTGAATTAAACCATTGGTTACTTCTGACTCTTTATTACATAGACCAATATTCTGCACTTGGAAGAAGGGATGATGGGAACTATACTTCTGGAAGTAAGTCCTATACATCTGGAGGTACCAAGTTGGAAAAGTCTAGGCAGGACAATATCAAGGGTTCAGCAAAACTGCCCCACAATCAGATTTTGGAGGCTTAGAGTTGCAATGTTTGACTACTCAAGAAAGAACCTAAGAATGAGTTTAATATCTTAAATGAACAATCTCCTTTGTCGCTCTCACATTTAAATTCCTTATGTATCCCCTTTTACCACTATTTGTTCTATGTGGCCATTTTTCCAGATGTTGTCAAAAATACAAATCCAGCCTCCCTGACTTTTAGCTATGCAGATTGGAAACAATGAGTGTGGTTATTCAACATCTGATTCCCGTTTCTGTCTCAAATAATACACTTGATATGAAGTTGAGTGATGTGTGTGTGTGTGTGTATGTATGTATGTATGTATGTATGTATGTATGTATGTATGTATGTGGCCACATATATTTGGGGCACAACTAGAGATGTTTGAGAATGATGATAAGTCTGGATAAGACTGAGGAGGATCCCAGTAGCTTTCTTTTAGAGAACCTTATTAGCTCAATGTCACACATTGCCTCTAGGGAGCAAAATTATATGTAAACCTATATGTATATGTGTGTGTATGTATATGTGTGTACATATTACACACACACATATAAAATTTTGTTCACTAGAGGCAGTATGTGACATTTAATGAATTATTTAGCTTCTCTAAAAGAAAGCTACTAGGATCCTCCTCAATCTTATCCAGGCTTCAGACATCACTCTCCAACATCTCTAGTTGTGGCCTCAGCCTGAACCTAATTTTTAAACGTATTCCACACTAACGTTGAATATTCCCACCAAGGACCCCGGTCCTTCTGAATTGCCTTGCAACTGTGTCTAATGCCTCCTGCAGAGCTTTGTAATGCTCTCCAGTCTAACAATGCAGGGAACTTTGCTCAGCTGCTGTTCCCTCTCCACTTCTTAAAACTGGAGACTGGCAAAAGACTCCCATCCCTCCATAACAGAATGTTCTGCAAAATGGTGAAAAGTTTGATGTCCCTCATTGTGCTTTTCCTTTCAAAGTGTTTTGTGTCTCTCTTCATTTAAAAAAAGTGTCTGTTCTTCAGGGGACAAATGAGTTTTGTCAAACAGAGGAGAATAAGAACATAATTGTAAATTATTATTATTACATAAAACCTCCCAAGCCTAAATCTCAGTTATTGCAAATGCTAGTTACTTATGCCACTAGAGATGTCTTATTTATCTTTTATTACTTCAATAGAGTAATTGTTGCCCTTCCTGCCCACCCCTGGCCCCCAATCATTACCGAATATTAGAGTTCTGAAGAATTACCATTTCTTATGGACATGAAATGGATGGCTGAAATTGGATTGGTGTTAAAATGTTGAGATAGAACTGTTGATTTTCTCAAAGTCCAACCACTAAAAGGACATTTAGGTGCCCATCCTTTCTCAAGCGTAACATTTCTAAATTCTCCTATGCAGGAGCAAAGGAGGGAAGGGACAGGTCTACAGGTTAAGCCAAACATCTGTTTGCACAGTGTCTTTGAAAATCCCACAGCTGCAGCAAACAGGAGAAGAAAGGAAGAAAAGAAATGAATGAGGATGGGGGGGGGGGAGAAGGCGCTCTTGTCAGATGCAGATGACAAGTCTTATGGAGGGCTCTTTAGTCTCTGGCACTTTCAAGCCACCACATTTCCCCTCCCGCCTCCCCCCCCGCTATTGTTTTCTCTCTTTGCTTCGACAGCTGGAGATGGCAGACTCAAGCACAGCAAAGTAAGCTTTTTCCTAACAAGCCCTTTTCTCTCCTTTTCCAGGCCCCCAGCTGCTTTTTTAGCTAGCTGCCATACCTCCTCGCCATGACTGTGCCTCACCCTTTATGGAAACTGCCTGTTGAATTGTCTCTCCCCTCCCCAATGGGAATTCTACTCCTGCATCCTCTAATCTCTCCCCCACATGGCTTGGCCTATGTCACCAATGATGAGAAAGGATGATTGACAGGGTAACAAAGAGAGTGTGTGCCAATTTGAACCAACTAACCTCACCGTTATTTCTATAAAACCAAAATTTTATGCTCTATGACTGGATAAGGCACGAGTCCTATTTTATAGAGGAGCAACTGGAGTTGCGATATGGTTATTGGCCCCCATCACTGAGGCAGTGAGTTCATGCATTGTGCTAAGTAGGAAGAAAGCTGTGTGTTAGCCAAAAATCAGAAGGACCCAGGTAGCATCCCAACTATCACATTTTAGTAAAAGCTTTTTTTACTTTTTTTAAAAGCTTTTGTGAACTAAAGTTCACTTTATTAGATACACACAGTAGCTAAACTGAAGTATTGTTTGTGCTAAACCAAATATACATTATCCAAGATTCTACTGTTTGCAATGTTAGCTTGGGCATTTCAAAGTAATAATTATTTAGTCTACGGAGGGCCAAAGCACAGACTTGGTATGCCAAAGACCTTGATCTTTGATATCAACATGTAGGCAGGTGGGAACCTGTGTATAGCTGCTACAAAGAGCTCAATGGTATAATGAGAAAGTTTGTTGGTCTTTAAGGACACAAGATTTGCTTTTTATATTTCCTCCATTTAAAATAGTAGTCAAATTTAATAATCTTTTTTTAAATTCTGGATCAATTATCCCAACCCTGTAACTACTACAACTGTATTTCAGTGTAAAAATGAATACCATAGGTAGAAATAAATACAGCAGTCTTGCCTAGGAGACAATCCAAATTAAATTCCTTATTTTTAAAAACCCATGTAAATCTAAAAATGAGAAATAATTCACTTAACCACACCTGACTACTCAGCGAGTGCTTACAGTCCCACTGGAGGAGAAACAGAAGGTTGGAATTAATAAGTTCTGGGACATGCGCAAACATGTACATATATGCAAACAGACTCCATCTGCCTCAGAGATGAAATTAAGGTCCATCTGAGGAAATGGGCAGAAGCAGAAAACTGTCACCAGTAGCTGCTGATGTTAATTCTCTTCCCCCATTTTTTTCCTTGCCTGTTATTTTGCTGTGCATGAAGCACTGGGAAGGAAGGAACTGCTCCAATACACACTGACAGCTTTTTGCTACCCTCTCTACATGATAAGATTTTATGCCACTGAAAACTTCTTTTTTCTTGTAAGGCAGTAAAATATTGGAAATATTTTAAAAGCAACAAATGAGGAGGTGCAATCAGATTCGACTTTTGTACACATTGCTATCCTGAGTCACAATTTTAGTTGTTTCTTCCATTCTTTGTAAGCATTTGGAAGAATTTTGTGATATTGTAATCGCCTTGCTCCATGTGAAAATATCTCTAGTTATTTACCTGCCATCCTGTTTTGTTTATTATTCAAATGTCTACTTAGAATGGTTAACATTTAAGTCTAGCAGTTACAATTTGTCCTTTTAACTATCAACACAAATTCTAGCATACCATTTTCCACTTTGCAAAACTTTTAACAGAAGATAATAGAAATTCAGGACTTACAAAGTGAAAGTTAGTTTAGCACATGTCCTTTGTGATTGTGAATGCTACTTTTCCCTTGCTTCCACACATAAGACATAAGGTAGCTAACTGTAAACCTACCCTATTCAATTGTTCCTATGCTTCTTTTAACTTTCCAACTAGCTTATTTTCCTAATTCTCAAGCATTTAAATTCAGAAGAAAAAAGTGGACAGGGCAGCTCCAAATTGGTGGGACAAAAAGTAACAATTGGAAACTTATCAAGGAGAGATCCAACCTAGAACTAAGGAGAAATTTCCTGACAGTGAGAACAATTAATCAGTGGAATGGCTGACCTTCACTGGAGATTTTAAAGAAGCGACTGGACAGCTACTTGTCCAGACTGATATAGGCAGGGCTTTTTTCCCGCCAGAACTCAGCGGAACTGCGTTCCGGGACCTTTTCAGAGTCCCAGTCACGTGGTCCGTCTCAACCAATCGCGCGCTATCATTTGCGGGTTTTTTTAGCGCGACGACGGGGGTGCGTTCCGGCACCTTTTTTCAGAGAAAAAAAGCCCTGGGTATAGGGCTGTGATGGTGAACCTATGGCACGTGTGCCAGAGGTGGCATGCAGAGCCCTCACTCTGGGCACGCGAGCCTTCATCCCAGCTCAGCTCTGCCGCGCATGTGTGCGTGCGCCTCCCACCGGCCAGCTGATTTTCGGGTTTCTGCCACGCATGCGTGAGAGGGTGGGGCACACGGGGGGAGGTCGCATGTGAATGCGTGGGGGACAGGGCACACATGAATGCACGGGGGGCAGAATGCACAAGGGATCGTGCATGCATGTGCGGGGGTGAGGCACATGCATGGGCACGTGTTGCATTTTGGGCATCCATGTGCATGCGCTTTGGACACTTGGTGCCGAAAAGGTTAGCCATCACTGGTATAGGGTCTTCTGCTTGAGCAGGAGGTAGAACTAGGTCCCTTCCAACTCTGTCATACTGTTACTGTTACTGTTAATTTTACTGTATGATACAAGCAGGACATTATCTGATACGCAGGATTACACTGGATCCCACCCAATTATACCCACATGGCAATACAGACCAACATTTCAGGACAACAAATAACATATTTCCAAGCTGGAAATAGCTGGAAGATATATGGTGGCATTTAAAGCATGGAAAATCATTATGTCCATGGTAAAGATAAGCTTTCTTAGTGATAACAATTTAAGATGCACATTTATCAGTACCTTTAGGCGTGCTGTACTATGTTGAGAAGATAGGGAAAGCTCTAGGGAGGTAGCTAAGAGATGGGGGTGGGGGGTGGAGAGATTAAGATTCTGCATATAAATAAATGAACAGCAATAAGAGGCTTTGGTGACAGGAAGGGTGGATAGAGATTATTCAAGATGATATCTACCTATGAGTTAAGAACAGAAGTATGTAATATTGTTTTTCCACCCCAGGGAATATCTGTTGAATGATATTAAATGAAACTATCCAAGAATTCTTCCCTTCCTCCACCCCCTAATTTCTTGCTATGAAGCAGCATTTTTTTTAATTTGGTTAGAAGCAGCAGCCTGGTACTAAAAGCAGGCACTGAAATCTAGATTTAAAAAAAAAAAAATCAGTGCAAACAGTGCACAAATTAAGGCGATGCATTTTCTTGGATTTTTTTTCTATAAAGCAACACTTTGCTGATTATTGCTAATAAGAACAAGCACTTTAAATTAGCAGCCTGAATGTGTTTATAGAGAATATTTAAGTGCCTCTTATGCTAGATGCCATATGTATATATGTTGTTAGTAGTGTATAATTATGATATAAGGAGATAATACACTTTTTGACTTATGTACATAAAGCTGATACTGATTTTGGAAAGTCAGAACATCATATTTTTGGCTGAACCAGGATGTGGGAGGAAGAATATTAACACAGTTCCACGGATGAACTTGCTTCATGAATTGCATCTTTTGGGACTTTTCACTTGGAACATCTTATAAAAAGAGTCCAGATAGCAATGTTTTCCAACAAATGGAGGTAAGGACTGAATAATGGAACACCGCTAAACCTTAGGAACAGTTGATGAGGAAAAAGAGATTATTATGAACAGTCATGTGATTGTAGCACAAAGGAAGAAAGAAGACACTACACAATCTGATTATCTGGTTATACAGACAAGAAACTTAAACAGAGTTAAAATATGGGCTTAAACCACAATTGGTTCTGGCATGGCAAGTTCAACTATTGTTATTTGCATTCCTTGGTTTAGGGCTTAGTATGATGTGTTAAGCCATTTGAGTATGGCTTATTTAAAAATATAATTAAAGAAACCATGGCTTAGAATGTATGAATTTATTATAATAAATCTTTGCAGAATGACATATTTTAAATAAAGCATATTAGTACCATTAATAATACTAAAAATGTCAATTTAATAGTGTAATTCCAATTAATGGAAAGACATGGAATTCTGTGTTATCTTTCTCCATTACATTTGCTAACATAAAACCAAAAAGGTGCACCATATTCATGTGGAAAGGGAGAGGAAGATGGATAAACAAGTAGGAGGCATCATTCAAATGATGCAAATGACACTATGATGCGAATAGCCAAATTATATAATTTATGCCATGACATTATGGCACATTGTGTCACCATTGTAGGTTTTATCAGACACTTATGAAGTTATGATCATATTTAAAAATGTATCTTATGAACAAAAAATGTTCTCACGAGGCAATTTACCTGGAGAATTGGCTAGAAATCCTGCCCCTCTTTTACTGGGACAGTCAGTTTGCTAAGACTGACTTGGAGAACTAGGTATAAGATATTGCCTTTTTTCCTGAAACAGAATCATTCAGAAAAAGGAAATTAAGGACTTCTGCATAATGTATTCTGCACTGCAGAACTTTAGAGTTTAGATTACCACTATTTTTAGATAATGTACACTATTAATTTGAAGGCTATCCTAGTCTTTGAAAGAAATGTAGTGTCAAACCTGAATGTACGGTGACATGTTATTCAGTGTTAATAATATTGGCAGTATACAGGAAATGTTTCTCAGCATCAGTGTCTATTTTATTTAAAGATCCAAATTATTCAATCAATTTCACCAGCAAGATCTAATCTGAAAATCTAAAGGATGTAGATTATATCTATATATTTTAATTGAACAAAACCTTTCCATTTGATCTTGAGATTTGAATTATAAATTTCCCCATTTTCTATAGCATCTGCTAGGTAGACCAAGCTATCCTTCTTATATCGGAATTGCTAAGCCCTAAATTTGTTTTAGGTCTTCTTAGTTACACTAGAAGATTAGAAGAGATTATCCACCAAATCAAGTATCCAAGGAACAGCACATACAATCAATGACTCAGACAAAATTCTGAGTAAGTTTGACTGACTCACTCTTCTCATTATATTGACTGGCCAGCCAAAGACAGTGGAACATCACTTGCCTTTACTCTCTTTCAATAAAGGTTAAGCAAAAAGTCCAAAAATAGTTGTAGCAGATTTCCAGCAAACATCTGACTCCATGATTTTGGGAACCAGGTCCTACTAGGGATTGAACCCAAATTTAAAAAAAAAACACATCTAGATTTGAAGTTAAGACCATCACTTTAATAACTAATTGTGGCTTTGGAGGGGATCTTTGGTTTTATGTCTGCAAGAATAACTCCATGAGATAGGTTGAGCTGGTACAGAATGATTGATCCAAAGTCATCCAATGAACTTCTGAGTCTGATGGGTGGATTTGAACTTGGGTTTCCCCAGTCCCAGTCCAACAACATAACCACTGCACCATCTTGTCCTCCAATAAAATTTCAAATATATTATTTTATTTTACCATTTAGCCCAACCTCTGCCTTCCCTTCTCTGTTGAATGAGCCAATAACTCTGCAAATACAAATCACATTAACTAAGCTCTCCCTTCACACTAAACTGTGATGCCATTTGTCTGGTTTAGCATATTGTATAGTCTTAGCTCTTATAGTTTATAAACCATGGTTTATGACTTAATCTATGATGCACCTGACCCAATGAGATTAATTCAATAATTCCCAATTGAACAAATCATTACTTTTGCTAGACCAATTCTCAAATACAGCTCATCTGTCTGGAACCCGCACTGCATATCGGATATAAATACAATTGAGAAAGTCCTGAGATATTTCACAAGAAGAGTCCTCCACTCCTCTACTCGCAACAGAATACCTTATGCCACCAGACTTGAAATATTGGGCTTAGAAAACCAAGAACTATGCCGCCTTCGATCCGACCTAAGTGTAGTACATAAAATTATCTATTGCAATGTCCTATTTCAACTTCAACCACAACAATACAAGAGCACACAATAGATATAAACTAAACATAAATCACACCAAACTTGATTGCAGAAAATCAGCAATAGAGGGGTTAATGTCTGGAATATACTACCTGACTTTGTGGTTTCTTCCCCAAACTCCAAAAACTTTAACCTTAGACTGTCTACTATTTACCTCACCCCTTTCTTAAGAGATCTGTAAGGGGCGTGCATAAGTGCACCAACGTGCCTACCATCCCCTGTCCTAATGTTCCCTCTTGTTTGTATTCATTTCATATATTCATAATTATGTTATATGTATTATCCAATGTATGCTTGACAAAACAAACAAACAAACAATAATTTTATGAGGGGGCCTTAGTGCTCTTTGAGCTTGTTTGTTTTCTTGCAGATGTTTCATTACCCGAACTAGGTAACATCATCACTAGCACTGATGATGTTACCTAGTTAGGGTAATGAAACATCTGCAACTAAACAACCAAACTCAGAGAGCACCAAGGACCCCTCATTTAAACCCTGAGCCACAACTATTCTCCTTTATTGCTATAATTTTATGGCTTAAGCATGTTTCCAGTGAATAGCTCAATAGCTGTCATTTTCTCCAGAGAATGTATCTTCAAGAGTTAAATTACATGTTCAAAAAATATTATGTAGTATCATTTTCCTGGAAACATGTTAGTTCACACTGGAGATTCATGTTTTCTTATTTTAAAGTTGTGTCATAGTAAAAAAAAAAAGCCTTCCCATACAGATGTGATCATTTGTTGCTAGTTCTAGTATAGACTTCATAGATTTGCCTGCCACCACACGATGCTTACCCAGATAATTCTCAGTATCTGAAATATATATATTTATTTTAAGAGAAAATATTTGAAAATGAATATTATGTGGCTTAAAACAGAAATTATAACACAGCAAGGATTATAGTTGGGCTATCTGCTCATAATTTTCCAGCAGTACAACTATTATGCCTAGAAATCTATTTCTAACAAACAGCACTTGCCTTGCTATCCTGCTTGTAGGCTTCCCACAGATACATGGTTAATTTCAATCAAAACAGATATACAGATTTTTAAATCAAATAAGATTTTGGTTTGATTCAGCATATGGCAATCTCTCAGCACCTCCAGAAGTACTGTTAGACAACAATTTACAAGACCAAAATCATGGTTGATACGTCACCAAGAAAATCATTCCAATTTTATATATCCAGAATTTCAAAATATTCTGGTATTGTTATAAACACAAAAACAACATACAAAACAATATATTGTTTAATATGCTATATTTGTACTCCAAATTTCTCGGCTATTTTCTTTTTCAGTTCTCGGTGATCATAAGCAACAACAACCGAAATAAATGGAATTTTAACAAGATGTAAACTAATTATTTAAATAATTTTAGTGTTGTCACTCCTGAGCAATTTAGCCTGAATTCCACCTAACAACAACAAAAATCCAATAGAACTAGATTTTTTAAAAATTAAGAAAATGTAAACAAAAATAGGATAAATTAATACTTTTTGTTTTTATAATACATCTGTTTTCCATTAGTATTTTTGGTAACACCTTGAAGAAATGAGAAGAGAGTTATCATTCATGATCATCCTTTAGATATCAGTATGTGTCAGATCAAATTCATACTTACTTAGACGTTCCTTAATCAGGCATACAGTGGGGATCTCTGATGACTTCATTATGCCAAGTAGAAACTGGCCTAAGTAGAAACCATGTAAATTTTAAATCATGGTATTGGGTTAACAGGTGAATATTTTTCATCATTTTTCTGTCATGGCTTGCTCATGAGACTTGGAAGAAGAAGATACATCAAGTCCATGACATTGTGCTTCCTAGAGTCTAAAATCAAATAGCCCTTGAGGATCTGTTCATTTTCAATTATAATTCAAGATTCACCTTCCAGAAAAAGATGAGCTTATTTGAATTAAAAGAGAAAGAAAAAATAAGACAGGAAAAAGAAATCTATCCTTTGCTGTCAGGCAAGAAAAATCAGGTTCACACATGAGGTCAGTTAAACTGGTTTATTGCTAATCACTCCTTCTCAGTATTAGTTAATACCACATATTCTTAAATATTGGTTAATTCTTGCTTGGGGTTAGGTAAGGGTCCACACAATTCAATGGCTACATAGGGATTCTAGGTTGATTTCTCTTTTAGACCCACTCCCTCCCCCAGGTTCTGCCACTCATCTAAAAATCACATTGGTGGGTAAACAGAAACTCTATAAAACATATATTAGTGAAGCAGTTCAAGTGAGCATCCTTTGTGGAAGATATTTTTTTATTCATTACAGTCTTTTTTAGTGTTCCTGTTTCCCAATTGTTATTTTTCTCAATTTTGTATTTAAAGTATAAATAAATGAAAAGGACACTAGTTAATCTGTTGAGTGGGATTTCTATTCCAGAAGGGTATCTCTTATCCTGGATTAAAGTAATTTCCCCCCAAAAGTCAGGTTAGCTCCAACCCTTCTAATGTTCCCAAAGTCCTTCAAGACCTGGTTATGTTATCAGTTTTGAGTTCTCAGGGAACCAATAGCATTTTAAGATGGCTCCATTATTGATACATATACTCACTCCTGCCTGTGGTTTGTATATTTTACTTTTTAATTTATCTTAATTTTTAATAATGATTTATATTTTTATAATGATTGTTTTGGTTGTTATACAAGAAGAAATGAAAATAGAGTCAATTTGGGTAAAATGGGTAAATATTTTGTTCAGAAGTGGTGCAGCTCACAAGGATCTTATGTATTATCTATATAGCTACTTAATTTGATGTTTTCATTTCTTCTTGTGGTCCAGTCTAAGAAACATCTTAGAAAATGGCTTTTAAGCCATTATAAACAAGCCAGCACCAAAAAAGCTTTCAAATATTTTACTGTAAAGAGGAAAATAATAATAATAAATTAATTAGTAGCCTGATCCAAAAATAAAACAGATTTCACAATATAGTACAAGAAAAATATCAGAGCTTTTAGTGAATTCAAAGAAGAGAAAATTATATTAATCTTTTCCTGTAAATAATACCATTGCCAGTGGAAATGAATACAACTGGAGAGAAGGACAAAGTATCTTTGCCTTGGCTGCAATAAATTGATTTGGGGAAACTGCAAGTGAAAATTCTATCCTTTCATCACCCAGATGCATGATGGGAAATTTCAGGGGGAAAATGGTGCTTGTTTTTCTCAGGATGAAAATAATGTAAATGTTTGAAATTCTTCACACAGTTACCTAGATACCGGTATGTCAAATTTGGGTTAGACTACTAAATTAAGAAGCAGACTCAACAAAAGATTAGAGTTACAGTAATCTTCGACTTCTGACCACAACTGAGCCCAAAATTTCTGTTGTGAATCTGGCTTCTCCACTGACTTTGCTTGTCAGAAGGGGACAAAGGGTACTTACATGACCTCCGACACAGCAAAAGTCATAAATATCATAAATAAATATGAACTAGTTCCCCAGCATCTGAATTTTAGTCACATGATCATTGGGATGCTGCAAAGGTTGTAACTATGAAAAGCAGTCATAAGTCACATTTTTCAGTGCCTTTGTAACTTTGAACAGTCACTAAATGACGTGCTGTAAGTCAAAAAGTACCCATACTTTATTGCAATAAGCTATTGTTTCTCAATCTTGGCAATTTTAAGATGTCCGGACTTCAACTCTCAGAATTCCACAGTTGGTATGAAGTCCAGGCATCTTAAGATTACTGTACCTGTTGCAGTTTAGAAACACTGCAAAAGGCTACAATAATCCAATTATGATTTAACTCCTGTCCGTCTTTTACACCAATGAATCGGAGTGGAGCTGGCCTAAATCCCTAAATGCCAATATTTCCCAGGACTTCAAGAATGTTTCTTTGCCTAATTCTTGCCAAATTCCCCTTTCCCGGATCTCCCTATTCTCCACAAGATAATATCTAAGAGTACAGCTTCAAGATACCTCTTTACTCATCCACTTCTAGATTGGGGTTATCACACAATAAAATGTAGAGCAAATTTCAATATATGCTGTGTATAAAAATATAGAAGGATGTTTCAGTTGATCATATTCAATGCCCATATGTAGGTGCAAAAATTCAGTATTTATCAGATGGCAATAAGTTCATCGCTTGCTCAGATCATCTGCTGCCATCTAGTGCTTGCCTGGATATGTGGTTGCCATACAAGTCGTTCTCGACTTATGACCACAATTGGGGCCAGAAACTCAGTTGTTGAGTGAAACAGTCATTAAGTGACATATCATGTCACTGCTTTTCTCAACAGCCCAAATCCTGAGACTGCTGTTTCCAGTTGTTAAGTAATCTTGCAAGTCATTAAGCAGCTTGAATCCCAGGTCAAGAGTGAGTCAGTATCTCAGGGGGTTGAGAGTGCCAGCAAATTGGGGGTTTCTGGAGTGCTTCAGCCACCCCTGTGCAGCACTCATGTGGCCTGAAAAGAAGCCCTTCAGCAGTCCCAGGACTGCAAGAACAGGTTGCATTCTCACAGTGCTCTGGAAGTCTCTTTCCTCCGTTGTGCGAGGCTTGGAAAATGGTGCAAGGTAGCTTCGGGAAAGAAGGCCTGGCACAAACAAGAGCTGCTTTAGATAGGCCAGGTGGGCTTCTCAACAGCTGGAGAAAAACAGCTAAATGAGAGCAGAACACAGCAGATCCTGGAGAGCATTTAGCAGCAGAGACAACTGTGCCATTCTCCAAGCTTTACCTTCCTTGGATAATAGCCCAAGATGGCATTTCTCAGTGGCTGCAGGTGGGCTAGGGCTGAAGTTGAGGGGAGGGCATGAGTGTACGCAAGCTGTCAATCACCCTAATTTTAATCATGTGACCACTGGGATGTTGCAACAACTGCTGCTTTGGGCATGGAACATAAGTCTTTTCTTTCAGTGCCATTGTAATTTTGAAAAGGCACTGAATGAGTGACTGTAAGTCAAAGACTACCATTAATAAAATCATATACACAGAAGACAAACTAGCTGCCAGTTAATTTTAAGGGAGAGTCTTTCCCCCTCTTTGACTTTGTGGATTTCTCATAGTTAGGCAGAAAAGAGGCAACTTCTACATCTGAATATCTATTTGCCTCTATCTTTTCTACAGGTGTTAAATAATTAGAGCTGGCTGAATTATGCACTGCAAATAATATTCATTGTGAATAGAGCCTCCCCCCTTTTAAAAAAGTCTCACAAATAATTAATGAAGCAATCCTGATTTTTGCAAATGTGTTTATTCTCATACACATTCATCAAAGACCTTGGACAAAGAATTTGTAGTCTTGAGAAATGTAATAAATTATTGCCTTCAGGTAATGTTGCTCATGTTTGGCCCTCGAGCAAATGGATGTTCCCACTTCTAGGTCTGTTGGGTTAGAGACTAAATTTTAAAAAGACAGAAAAAATAGGCAGCAAATTAACTGTTCAGTTATCCAGCAACAGTTGGAAACAGAAAGAACAAGATCTGACACTTGGCATAGCCTCCCATATCATTTCAGTTTCTAATTTTTCCTTATCCCTTCAGTTTTAATTCTCAGGCAAAATTATTTCCCGAATATAAGTATATATGCTAGTGTTTATAAAGGCAACATTCGCAAAATGAAATGCTCATGTTTCATTTTAGAGCCATAACTTTGTAAGCATGTAAAACAAACAGATACCGCTAAGAAAACTTTCTAAAGTGATTTCCATGTAACCATCCTTTCTACTCGCCATACAATTCAAGGCAGTTTGAAAATGACCTATGATCTTTTTAGGTTGAAATGCAGAGAAGACGAAGCCACAATCATGGATGGACAATAGCAATGCAAAGTTACTAAAGACAGGATTTAACAGCTATTGTTTTCATTGGTGAAACTCCAGTACTGAGTTGTGTCCAGTTTTGTCCTTTAGCCAAAGGACCAAGTATTGTTAGCAAATTAGTTCTCCTTATTCTTGAACCAAGTGCCAAAAAAGAATGTGCAGAAGACCTTTATTGGAGTGATACCTCAATTTAAAGTTGCCCCCTTCAGAAAATTTAATGTTAGCTGCTATCAAGTGCAAGTTAATATATATTTATTTAATTTTTAAATACAGTTTAAGCTGTGTTTTTTTTGGTATTGCAGTTTTAAAAAGCGTCTTTCTTTTGAAGCTTGTACAAAGTTACAGTATTATATCTTAACTACATCCTTTGGAATGCATCTGGATGAGGAATAGTATAGATCGTTTAAAATAAAATTTAATACTGATAATATAATGGATAATTCAAACAAATGAAGGAAGAACATAAATTCAAAAGCACAAACATATTTGTTTATTCATCAGTTTTTAGAAAATGTGAAGAATTATTTCAACAGTTAGGTTTATTGTCATATTATGAAACAAAGAAGAAAAAGGGAACTTATCCTAACGATCAACATACCAAGAAGAAGAATAAATATTGTGTGGCTTCTTCCAATCTAGAAAAGGCCTTTGACAACTTTTGCTGGAATAATGTATTTATTATCTTCCAGAGAATTAATCTAAATATAGAGAGATAAAACACTGAAGCTATGACATTTAACAATATTGTGTGCTGTTGAACAAGAAGCACAATTAATAAAGGTTTCCAGTGTTGGTGTTTATAGTTACCAATAATATAAAGCAAATATAGACCAAGCATTAAAAGAATGAAAGGGACTTCACCAGCTGTATATCACTGGTTGAAAAACTCTACTGAACAGATAGGGTTTGAAAATAGCAAGAAATGTGAAATAAAGTAGTTTTTTTGTTTTGTTTTTTAAGAGTATAATTTCAAAATAAATATATAAACATGTTAATCATATAGTACATATATGTGTTGCAACTGATTTGATAATATATAAAAAGGCAGGGGTATAAAATATCTCAAAAGTATAATAAGGCAATACAAGTTTTTAATGGAATAATTTCATAGAGAGGGAATTTAAAAAGAAAAAGTATTAAATCCTTCGTTGTTAAATATGTATATCAAATACAGATGAAAATGGAAGGAAGAAAATTGGAAGTATTTGAAATGGTGGTGGAAAGGATTCTGGAAAGAGAACTAGATATAAAGATATTAATGAACTTTGAACGCGATGAAAAGAAAAAAGAGAAGAGAAGAGAAGAATATTCTTGTAATAAAAAGTTTTATTGGTCACAAATATACAAATATATTGCTTAAAATATGTTGAATTTTCAATTATCTTTTC
>JAOYMU010000077.1:8070830-8080924 GCA_025802295.1 Psammodynastes pulverulentus
CAGCGCGACCAATGCCGTCTCGGTGCTGTACCCGCGACGAAAACCGGACTGGCGAGGATCTAGATAGTCCACTTCCTTGTACATAACAATGCAAATTCCACCTGTATTTTTTCCGATTAGAGTAAAATTAAAGGTCACTAATCTGGCTGAGAAAAACATTAGTTATCTATCCAGCTTGAAAGCTGAAATTAGTTTAAAATTAGTTTAAGTTGCCTTATTTAATGTTCAGTTGTTCAGTTCAGTCGTTTGAAAGAGTTGAAGATTTCCTTCTAGATATCTCTGTTCATTTGTTTTCCTTACAAGGAAAAAGCTAACAACTCTCAGTTCCCCCAAAACTATCAAAGCAGTGTGATGAATTAACTAGTTGATTCTTAAACAATATTTAAGTGAACGGGTCCTCTCCTGTCCTATTATCTATAAGAAACTAGGAGATTTCCATCTAATGCTACTCTTAGAAGAACATCGATCCTATCGTGTAGTGGGCTTCAGTAGGCAAGAAGCAGACCCTAACTACAACAGCATTTATTGACTCAAACTGGAACTCAAACTAGCAGGCAAATGCCTGTAATTTAGACTCTAAGTCCACAAGTCTTAAAGCTGACAAGTTTGCCCACCCCTGATCTAGGGGGTGGGGGGGAAACAGGGTCATAGGGGATTGTAAATTAGGTGTGTCAGCTTCAGCTTCAAACAGGACCTGCCAACATGTTGTTTTCAATTAAACATTTTGGAGTTTTTGAAGCCTGGCTCATGATTTAGTTGGAACCATCATCGGAAGCCTGACAACAGGGCCTTAACCAATCATAATCCTTGAAAAAGCCCACCCAAATATGAATATTCTAAGTTTTCCTCAAAACAGTTGGAGTTAACAGTTAGGGTCATCTAAAGGTTAGTTTCACTTTAGCAGGGCTTAACACAACTATATATATTCAATAAATAACAGATCCCATTGCTATCTCATTACTCTACGGCATGAATATTAACTATTGTTCAAGAGCAGCAGTACTGGAAGTAGTTTGGAGCTGTGTTCATGACCTTCTAAGTAAATTTTGAGAGCTTACAAGATCTATGTGTATGTAAGCACACACATGTCTTTCAATCAGTGTTGACTCTTGATGAGTGCCTGAACAAATCCCTGCAGTTTTCTTGACTAGATTTTGGAAATAGTTTGCAATTGTCTTCTTTTAGGGCTGAGGGAGAGAGACTGGCCCAAGGTCACGCTACTGATTTTGTGTGTAAGGTGGGGCTAGAACTCACAGTCGTCCAGTTAATCAGTGGTGGGTTGCAGCTGGTTTCACAACTAGTTCGGTAAGCATGCATGCATAGTATTAAAAAACCAGCTTCTTTAAAAAACTAACTTCTATGTTACTTTTGGCGAGTAATATAGCTGATGTGTGTCAATCCGCTGTGCCATGTGAATCAGCTGAACTGATATAGGACAGGAAAGGGAAGGGGTGGGTGGAGCAATAATATCGCCAGAAATAGCGGTTCGCTAGAATCAGTCCAAACCAGCTGAATACCACATTTGCAGTTAGTCATTTTCATGAGTGTAAGCCAGTACACAAAATTGATTCTCATTTTCAAACCTATTTCTGATGCAAACATTCCATAGAAATTTTATTATGAATAAACCAATGTTCATTCAAAATAGTAGAATGATGTGTTCTTGACATCCATAATTTTCCTGAAATGTAAAATTACCGGAAGCATGTGGACTTTTTGTTTACAAGGTTTGCTGTTTCAAAGCATGCATGCATGCATTCTTCTCCAAATCCTCTCCTCAATCTAGAATGAAATTATTCCCTCCTTTTGCCTTGGTACCTCCATGCATGGGTGAATTTATGTATTCAACTCCCTGGGATTTTAAGCAGGGGTTTATTTAAAAGTTGACCTATCTAGTCTGGTTACTCTCTTATTATCAGCTGAAGAGGAATGCCATAGAAATCCAACCCAATAGTTTTCAGGATATTTTTCAAAGCTCATCACATACAAGATTTCTTTATATCTTTCCCCACTTTCTCTACACATTAGTTGAATTGCATCAACTGCCACATTATCTTATTATTGCTAGCACATTCTGATATTTCTTTTTCTATCTAATCTTGAATAAGATCTTTTTAAAGAGGCCTGTCTCATGCTGTGAAAAGAAGCTCCTCGGTGGAATAGCATAAACAGGATATCTATTTAAAAAAATAAAATTTCATCAGGTGAATTATAAGCTTTAGTTTACAATACTAAATAAACCAAACAATTATTAGGTGGAAGTAGGAAGTGAAACCAGCAATTGAAGGAAACAGGTGCTACATACTTATTTGAAATTCACTTGGCAGATGGCTCCCAATTTTCAGGGCTTCAAAATAACATGACATGTTTTAGCATGTGCAATAACATTTCAACTTGGCAAAGACCTGATACATGCCCCTTGAATGGGGCTATCCCTTGAGAACTCTGTATATTCAAGTCATGTTTCCCTGACATGGAAGGCTACATTACATCATTGCTCCATTTAATCTACTGAATAATTTCAGCATCAAAATATTATTGATGAATAGCTATCATTAAGATCTAATTTCCAGCAATACCTGTTTTAAGTCAATAGAATACAACCATTATCTTCCAATTTCCCATCTTAAGTTTAAACAACAGCTTGTTTGCATCTTTACAAGGACACAATCATGCCATTCCTTCTTTTCTTCAACCCCCCCCCCCCCCTACATTCAAAGCTAGTATTCAATAGGGTGATATTCAACTGAACAACTGAGACAGAACTCTGCCAGGTTCAATTTGCACAACTAGGATGATTCTTTCTATAATGTCTGTTTTCCCTTTTGATGGGGAAAGGCTGCATTTAAATTTTTGTTCCAGGGGATTACTCGATAACTTCAGAATGAGTCTTTTTCCTATTCTTAAAAGGAGCTTTAGTATAATTTAGATATTCCAAGATTTAGGGATAAATACTGGCATTGAAAATATTCCAGTATTAAATCTGGGGAAGTCATATTGTACTCAACATATGTTGATCTATTTAACACCAAACAATTTATAGAATCAATAAATGATAAAGCTTGGTTTCCTATAATAATCCATAGATATTTCCAGGGCTTTTTTTCTGTGGGAACGGGGCGGAACTGCGTTCCGGATCCTTTTTGGAGTCCGGATCACGTGGTCCGTCTCCACCAATCGCGCGCTATCACTTCCGGGTTTTTTAGCGCGACGAGGGGGGGTGCGTTCCGGCACCTATCTCGGAAGAAAAAAAGCCCTGGATATTTCTGATCTGAAGAGAAGCAAATTGTATTTTTATTCCAATTATTAATGTAGCCAGAATATAAACCATGTTATGGTACTGCTTTAATAACTTTGGTAATTATACCAAACAATTATCCAAAATAGCCAACATAACATCAACATATGGAAACAATTTGTATTCAGTAACCACAGTATATCTTGAAATTGTATAATAAAGAGGTAAAATCTTGAAAATATTAGTGAGTCCCACTCATCAAAACAGATTACACATTATTTACTCATGAGATAAATGTTACATTAAAAACATTTATGCTTACTGAATAAAAAAGCTAAGCAAAAGTAGGCTTCTGGGTCTGATTAAAAATTGCAATAATGGAGAAATAGCAGTAATAGATATATTTTTACCACCAGGAAAGATAAATTAGTTTGTGAGATTTTATTAACCATGTACCAAAACAACTTGCTTAGCTATTATGCTTCTTGATTGATTGAGATTATAGGGAAGACAGTCTCACAGAGAGAAGGGTGGTTAACCTATTCTCCAAAGGAACTGAGAACAGGACAATAAGTAATGTATATGTTTATCAAAGAGAGATCCAATCTAGAATTAAGGAGAAAATTCCTATTGTGAAAATAATTGATCAGTGGAATGGCTTCCCTCCAGAGGTTGTGGGTGCTCCATCAGTTGAGGTTTTGAGAAGAGACTGAACAATCACTTATCTGAACTGGTACAAGGTCTCCTGCTCAAGCAGAGGGTTGGACTAGAAGACCACCAAGGTTCCTTCCAGTTCAATTATTCTGAATTCTATATTTGTGGTTCTAATGTAGCAAATCTTTCTGGTTGCTCCTATGAATTGCCATCCTGGTACAGAATACATACTGTCTATAGAGCAAATTATCAGCATACAGGGCATAGAAAAGAGTAAGAATAAAGACTTTTCATAACATAACATAACATTATAATTAATCAATGTTGATGAAGTTACACTAGGATTCAGTAAAATAAAGAGCTCATTGAGTGATTTGGAACTTAATGCTCTCTCTCACCATAACCTACTTTATATAAATACAGGAGAGCTCCCCTGTAGGCTATTTTAAGTTTTCAGACAAAAGATGAGATACACATAACATCATCACTATCATTATAAGCTCTAAAGTTCAAATTCACCATCGTTAAATTACCTTCACTCCAATGGACAATAACTTAATTGGTTGCCTTTGTGTTAATCTGTGTAATTATCTAAATCTATAAAATTACATTTCTTTTACGTTACTCTATCATCAATTCTTCTTTAAAACTGATCTAAGGTCTTCAAAATCAGGATGATCATTTTGTATTTTTTAGTATTTGAAAAAATGAGGTCCTGTGATGGTAGAGGAGAGGAAGGCCTGGAGGAACATTGCCCATGGGGTCGTGATGGGTTGGACATGACTTTGCAACTAACAATAAAAAAAAGATTCTTTGAACAGATATATCTCCTACTACTCCAGGTTTTTAGTCTACAATAAAAAAGACAACTGTTTCCAGTGGTGACAACTCTGAACTACATCTTATGTGAGAAGAATTTGGATGCAAAATTATTTCTCTCTTTCATGAATACAATTTGCAGCGTGAGAGCATTTCACTACTCTTTCACAAGCACCTCTCTGAGTTATGCTTCTCAGCACACCAGATCTGCTCACATCCAGCCCTTACAATGCAGTAGGGAGAAACGGCAATGACTTTCTGTAGCTAACATGGATCAAGCAAAACATTCTCCTAGTCATTCAGATGAGCAAACAAGACAATCTGAAAATCTTTATAGAATTCCGCAAGCGTCAAATGAACTGGTGAGTGACACGTATTATACCTATCTATAATCTTCTTGCTGGAGAGGTCTATTCTTTGATTAAAGCCAGTTGGGGATGCCATATAAAATTTCTGTCTGGCATTTCCCAGGACACACTGATCTCAGTTAAAAGTATGAGAAATTTATACATATTACTAAAAGATAAAGGTTGAGAATGTGCATAATTCCCTGTTGAGAATAAAACAGGAAGCATTTTTATTATGAATTTCTAAGATGCACATGAGAATGTAGTCTTAAATAGGCATGCAAGACATCTGAAAGTTCAAGTTTCCTATGCCAAAATCCTAATTAACTCTATCAGTCCCACTAAAGACACTATTAGGTAGCAACGTACTTAGATTAAACTTTAAAATTTCATTGAAATTTTTTAAAAAATCTATTGTTTTTATTATATTCTATTCTATTCATGGCTAAATCACTGAATAAATAGTCTATGTCTCTATCTTTATTTAATATTGAGAGCTATAAAGACAGACTTTCTTTATATTTTACTACCAATATTATTGCAGAAATGCTTTACCAAGCTAGAATTACCTATTTGACTTTCTTGATATAAAAACCAGATTAGGATATTTGAAAAAAAAAACCTGGAGAAGGTCATAACAAACTATTTATGTGGTGTTGGTCCATGATTCACTACATGGGGGCGGTCTAGGAGTCATGTGATCTGGAGAAAGCTTTGCCTTCATGCAAATCACTAGAGTAGAAAAAATTATTTCTTTTCTTAAATGTCCAGGTTTGTTGAGACTTCATCAATCTGGATTTTCAATCAAAGTGACTGGTCAAGCTGGCTAGTATTCTGGGATTTGTAGTCTAATGTTCAAGAGACTTTGCTTAGGGAAAAGTGATTTATGGGCACCCTCAAGTGGCAGCTCTCAGCCACAGAAGTAATTGGTTTGTGAGTGGAATTCAAGCACATGTGAAGTGACAGGCATATGCAATACAATCCCAGAAATAGAAGGGTAAAGTCCAATAGCTAAAGTCAGCAGCAGCTAATGTCAAGATATAAAGCAAAATATTTTGCTTGTCAGAAAAATGTATTGATAAGCCACTTTTCACACTTCTTTGATGCAAACCTGAAATTTTCTGAAGTTGTGTGATTGTCATATTAGTCTGACCCATGCTTTTAATGAGGTCAAGACTTGGAGACTTGGCATCTATGGGAAAACAGTTATTGCAGCTGAGTTCTCCGCATTTGATCCCAGTGCCAGACTATCCAAATACCCCTTGCTATAAAAATAATGACACATTTTAACGCATTACCTGTTTCAACACATTAGACATTGTTTTTCTCCAAATAACTGTTGCTAGGCAATAACATCAGTCAATAATGAAACACGTAGACATTTGCTGTATTGTGGGATGCAGGGATTCGTTTAAGTCGTGTAAACATTTTAACCTGGACCATTTTTCTAAGTGTGAAATACTTATTGCTAAAGTAAAGCTTACAAAGACGTTATTAGAAAATATGTAATGTATTACAGATGTTATTTCCTACTATTCAAACAGATATTTCTGGATAAATTTTTATAGGATATTCTTCATTTTTAAAAATGCACTAGAGAGGAAAAAAAATTCTGTCTCTGTCTTTCTGTCCTGTCTGTCTCTCTTTCTTTCTTTCACACACACACACACACACACACACACACACACATACAAGAGAGAGGGGGGCAGGATTTTTACGTTTATTATAACTTAATTTTCTAAAGTTGCTATTTCCAAAAAAAAGGTGTGACAAGACTAAATAAAAATTAAAATAAGGCACTTAAGGAATTATAGCACAAACATAATTGTTAGGACACCAGATTAGGAAAACTGTTATTGCAGTTCCCTGGGACACAATTCCCTTGAAATCAATTTATGTTCCATTGAATTCAATGAGGCTGCACAGCATATTCATAAATACAGTACAGATGAAACATTTATCAAGGGATTTATTGTGGAACTCTTTGAAATATATTTTGAGTTTTTTTAGAAAGCTATATTTATGGTATTGATATAAGCAGTAAGTAGCGGTAAAGCTTTGCACAGAGACCGTCTCTGTATCAGTAGCAGGAGTCAAATGATTTTACTACCAGTTGTGTGGGCGTGGCTTGGTGGGTGTGGCAAGGGAAGGATACTGTAAAATCTCCATTCCCTCCCCATTCCTGCGGGAAGGTTACCACCGATTCTCTAAACTACTCAAAATTTCCATTACCGATTATCCAGAACTGATCAGAACCTGCTGAATCCCACCTCTGGACCATATCTATTATATTCTTGGACATATTATGTTTCTGATAGTTTCAACAACATGGGCCTTACTCTTAAAATCAGATACGTGGACTAGAAGGAACAGCCACTATGTCGTATAGAAACTAAGCAGAAATGTCTAAATCAATCCATGACAAAAACTAACTTAATCTTGTAGGTTCAAAAAAGAAGTTTACATATAATAATGAGAATAATGAAAAAAATGGTATTTAATAATATAATCCAAATCATTCAAGCATATGAAGGAGATTTATCTAATGATATGATTTCATATATCTCCCTACAACTTGCTCCTGCATGAGAAGATAAGATGGTGAAAGATATCCAAATTAATTTTGAAATAATTGCATCAAAATGCAGTTGATGATCAATTTGCACATGAACCTTTAACAAGGCAAAAGTGGGACAAAATACACCACTCATTTCTCAAGATGAATATATAACCCCAATCCAAGACAGATTCCAAATAGCAGGAATTCAGAGTTGATATAATTATCTTAAATCTACAAATCTAAGCAAATATCAGAAATAAGAAATACATACAGAGCTCAATGTAAGTGAACAAAGTGTGCAAATAAAGTTTCCAGTTTCATGGACTATTTAGAGTCAAATGATCTTTTTTAGTATAAAATAATTACTCTATTTGAACAATAAATTTAATCAAGGCCAGTGAAGTCCTAACAAGAAACCCAAGTGGTCAACTGAGAACTATTAGAAAAGAGTAATTAGTTTTATAAACAAGACCTCCATGGTATAAATGATTGCACAGTATTTTCTTTTGGGGCTGATTTTGTCCTGGACAGAGAAATGCTGACTTCATTTTTTCTACCCACAAGTAAAGAACTTCAGGATACTTAATAAAATCTTAAATAAACAATCCTAGAGGCACAATTCTTCTTGTGGAGTGCAATTTAATTTATTGCCTTTATTTATTGTCTTAGGAAACCTAAGACAAATAGGATCATGAAGCAGCCAAGCTTAGATTTTGCTAAACAAAATGGGTTTGAATAAGATCTCAAAGACCAAAATATGGTTAACATAGAATTCCATGGTCAGGATCTTAGCGTTCGTGTGTTTTGTTATACAAAAGGTTATTAGCAACCTTGTTTTGGGGAAAATGAATTAAGTCAACATGAATAAGTCTTTATACTTGTTGCTTTATCTGTTAAAAATATACTCTTTCTGTTCAGTGGGAGGAACTTGAAAGTACATTCCATATTTCTTCCTTGTTCTCAGCGGAGTACAGACATTCAGCATGCTGGTTTAAATAGCTGGTGCCAGGCAGGTAGGGAAGGATTTTCATTGCCCTTCATTTTCCAAGGCATTGTTGTTTTATTGATAATGGTCCATTTTTCCCCCTCCTATTTCTACTTTATAACTCAAAGTTATCTCTTAACCTTTGCTTGGTTCATGCCTCAAACAACCTTGAAACATCCCATTTTCTTCTATTCTTTACTATAATTTGAAATTTCTTCAGTTCTAAACTTCAACATGCTAGCTTCTAACTCTTAGCAGCTGTATAAAGAAGTAGGAAGCTTACAATGAGTATTATTCTCTATTTTCATTCAAAGATCTGAAGAGCTAACCCTGGAATCTGTTTACATGAAGAGCACATTCTGTGATGGAATTAAATTTTCTATTCTGCTTTATCTTCTAATTCAACATGACCCTAATTCAGGACCTCTTTCTTCTAATTCGGGACTGGCTTTCTATGCTACCAATAAGAACATATTAAAGTTGAGAGGAAAAAAATTAAGAAAACTTGTGAATAAATTAGTGAATATATCAATGAATGAACAAATTAGTCCTATAGAAAACCATTGATATGCCTATAATACTTTTTTCAAAAATCTTAATTTTCTCAAACAGTGATCTCTTTAAAAAAATATTTCAACAATTTGCAATTCAGTAGCCAATATAGAGTGGGATGCGGTGGCTCAGTGGTTAAGACACTGAGCTTGTCAATCAGAAAGATCAGCAGTTCAGTGGTTCGAATCCTTAGTGCCGCATAACATGGTGAGCTCCCATTACTTGTCCCAGTTTCTGCCAACCTAGCAGTTCAAAAGCACATAAAAATGCAATAGAAAAATAGTGACCACATTTGGTGGGAAGGTAACAGCGTTCCATGCGCCTTGCCGATTAGGCATGCTGGCCACATGACCACGAAGATGTCTCGGGACAATGCTGGCTCTTCATCTTTGAAACAGAGATGAGCACTGCTCCCTAGAGTTGGGAACAATTAGCAGATATGTGCGAGGGGAACTTTTACCTTTACCTTTAGTAAATGTAGAAGAAAGAAGAATAGGAGAATTGCTTTCCATATGTCCTCTTATATAGAAGGTGAAATCAGATTTAGTTTAATGGTATTATAGGACAAGATTATTCTAGTCTGAATAAATTTGCACCAGCACTTATATTTAGAAGACATAACGTATAAGATATTGATTATAATATGTTACTTTTTAAGTTTCTATGTCAGTATTAGTGACTTGTGGATAGTAAATAGGCAATCAGAAAAAACAGTGCACTAAGCAATGGATTGGACCCATCAGTCTAAGCAGGTCTTCCACCTCTATGACTTTATATACAGGTACCATAATTGTGAATGATGCTTAGTGATCACATAAGATTTGGTCAACATGTAAGTCATATATAATCCATTGAACCTATTCTCCAGGAAGGAAGGAAGGAAGGAAGGAAGGAAGGAAGGAAGGAAGGAAGGAAGGAAGGAAGGAAGGAAGGAAGGAA
>JAOYMU010000077.1:8200622-8211361 GCA_025802295.1 Psammodynastes pulverulentus
CAAGCATGCACACTTACACATATACATGTCACAGAAGTTGAATTTGAATAATATTTATGTAATCAAATTTTGAAGAAAGATTGGAGAAAAAAACTGAAAGGATATTTGATATCAGCATTCAGATTTGTAAAAATGTGCCATGGGAAAGATGGGAAGAAAATATTTTCCATTGCCACAGTGCAGCTATGTAGGTTTTATATAAATAAAAACTTCCTGGGGGCAAGATCTGTACAAGTAGAAGGTCAATCAGTGGAGGCTAAGAGTTATCCATTTCTGGAGGTTTCTAAGAGAATGTTGATCTGCCCCTCTTACGGATACAGTTGGTTGGTTTCCTGACATTATAGAATGTTAGACTGATGATATTTTTAATTGCATTCAACTTCACAGTTCTGTGGTTCTATGATATTTTTATGCTTTTCATCTATCTAATTTTTAGTTTCATAACAAAAGTGGGCAAAAGCATGGTAATGCACATTTTACTTTATTAAAATATTCTATTTATAAATGTTATTTTTATTATTTAATCATTCTTTGCTGTATTAATGTATTTTTTAAATTTTAATTTGTCTATGTTTGCCAATTTACCTGTCCACTGTATGAATAAGAAAAAAGGCAGCTTCTTTCAGGAGATGCCAAAAAATATACTATAAGCTTTGGATGAATGTATATGTTATTTATAATACAGTATATCAGTAAATCATGTCTATTTTTTCCCCTCAATAGTATCCAACCATGTACAGTACAGACCCTGAAAATGGGCATATCTTCAATTGTATCCAGAGGGCACATCAGAACACGTAAGTAGTCTATATTGCATGCGGGGTTTCTTTCCGGGCGTGGCCGGGGCTCAATACCCGCATTACAGTGGGCGAACTCGGGGGTTAAGAATACGCAAGATACCAAAGTATTCTAACGGAGGTGAACCCCTCTCTCGGTGAGAAGGCTCGTGATGAGAACGCACAGAGCAGCATGGCTCACCTCCTTTTATTGATAATGCAAGGGGAACGGCACTTGTCATTGGCTCATTCAAGTATGGCGGGCTTACAGTTATCAGTTGACCTTTTCCCTGATACGTTCACTAATCATCTCCTGATGTTAACACTCTTATGTAGGGTAAAGGTTCTAGGCACTCTGCGCATGCCCCTGCGCGCCCTTTTTCTCCTCCAAGCCTTCCCTCCTCTCTCTGAGTCCAGGAGCCTGGTGCGTGCCCCTCCCAAAGGGAGAATAACAGTTAGTGAATCCCAACAATGTACTGTTTTAAATATAAATTATGTGGCTTACAAAAAAAAAATCAGAATAAGGACCAAACATATTATTTATCAATAATCCACTAATTATAGAATGTGCAAGTAACATCCTTCTCTATCATATATCCAAATAAATCAGCCACATAATTCAGTCAACAATATCCCTATTTGTGACACCATTGTTGTGAATGCAAGTAATGAAAACTTTACTACCTGAATCTTCTTCAGCTGAGCAGATTAGCATAAATCTTATATGCTGACAGTTATGACCTTCTCTCTAGCAAACACTTGTCAAAATTAATTACTTAGATGTTGGAAAGGAGTAATGGGTGAGCTTTTGCCTATTTTACTTGTAAGTGATCTAAAACAAGTAGAAAGCTTTGGCAAGAGTTACACTCCCTTGGTTGGATCTAGTATACAAAACTGTTTGTCAATCTGTTACAGCATTTAAACATCATCATATTTTCTTGCCAATCAAATCCATCCTTATTAAAGATGATTTATAAAACTGACTAGATGAGTATTCCATTTCTATGATTGCTGTCCCCACATATTTCTAGTATTGAATTATAAAAGAAAACAAGCTTCAAGAAATATATGTAATTACTGTGTACCATACTGTTGTATCTTACTAATGACAAACCAAGAATGTTTGTTTTGCAGATTTTCCTGCTTGTTTAGTTTCATGAAAAGCCACTTTGTTAATGCATTAGCTTCAGTTTGGCTGACAATATTGAGTTATTTTTTATAAGAATGAGGTGGACAGGTTAGTTTTCAGAACATCAGGTCCTTATTGCTGTGTTTTGCAAAAGAATCTGAAGTGGCTATGCGAGCTAGCCTTCTGGTACTTCTGTTTAAAAAGAGGCACTCATACTTCTTTTTTCAGAAGTATCATTTCAAAAATTGCATGCTTTCAGCTGTTATAACTATAGTGGTTTTATATTGAACAGCCATAAGTTGATGTATGAATGATCTTGATTTATTCAGTATAATAGAATTAAAGAGACCTTGAAGCTTTTCTAATCCATCCTTTGCACAAGTAAGAGACCTTATATCATACCAGACAAGTGGCTGTATAATCTCTTCTTTAAAACTTTTGTGATGGAATATCCACAATTTCTGAAGGCAAGCTGTTCCACTACTTGATCTCACTGTCAGGAAATTTCTCGTTAGGTATAGGTTGGATCTCTCTTTGGTAAGTTTCTTGTCCTGCCTTCAGGTCTTTTGGAGAATAGGTTCACTCCTCCCCTTTTTTGTGGGAACCTCTCAGATATTGGAACATTGTTATCATGTCACCTCTAGTCCTTCTCTTCATTAAACTAGACATACCTAGCGCCCGCAGCCATTCTTCATACATTTTTGCCTCCAGGCCTCTAATCATCTTTGTTGGTCTTCTCTGCACTTTTTCTAGGGTCTCAACATCTTTTTTGTATCGTGGCAACTGTATTAATGGCTTCCTGCTATGCTCTACATTACCATGCATAAATAAATTGAACACTTCCAAAGTGACCATAATCTCTTTGGGACAGTGTATTAATTCATATCTGAAAGAACTTGTCTGGAATTGTTTATAGTACATGAGATGCACATTACACTACTAGTCACTGTAAAAACATACATAGAAATGCAGAATAGTAAATTCATAATGAAATACATAGGAAGAGAACAAAAAATGTTCTGAATGGCTTACATGTACCCATATTCTTGACAGTGTTAACCCAAACTCAAATATAGGCACTGTTTTCCAAGAACAGCTTCTAAGTACCATGTTCAGTCATATTAACTTAGTGAGAATTGGGGCTCCCCAATCCTCACTTGGTTTCATCCCTCTTAGGCCAACTATTTCAGTTATAGCCTTCCTGTAGTATGTCCTTTAACTAATGATGGGGAAGCTAACCAAGGGAAATATTAGTATGGTGCCACTTACATAATGAGGTTAAAGTAAACACTGTCATATAAAGAATTAGCAGATGTTGTCTTATGCATGCTTTAAAGTGATTTCTAATCGTTCAAAGCTTTACAGTATATTTCTTTCCATCCTATTTCTTCAAAGATGTGTACTATCAGGCAAACGTCCACATACCTAGCAACTATAAAAGCTGCAATATGACTATGTATAAAACAAAGTAAAATAAAATCTGATGAATTTCATTCTTCCGATGCTAATGTATTTAACTATTCATAGTTTTTTAAAAAGTTACATTGGAATTCAATCCATTTGAAAATAGATCTCAACTTCAGCTAATTTTTTTTAAAGTATTTTAAAAATAAAGATATGATTATATGCAAAATTGTTTAGAAACAGGTTTTTGGTTGTACAAATATTATTTTTTCCTTAGGATTATCGCTGGCAACATAGCCAATAATTCTCAAACTGAATATGATAACTGGAAAATGTTACATGCAGGTTTTCCATGCTTCCAAAATTAAGTAGGAACCATGGTGGCGCAGTGGTTTGAATGCAGTACTGCAGGCTAACTCACTGCTCACTAGGAATTCAATTCTCATTGGCGCAAGATTGACTTAGCTTTCCATTCCTCCAATATCGGTAAAATGAGGATGCAGATTGTTGAGGGTAAAATGCCGCTGTAAACAGCTCAAAAAATTCTATAAAGCACTGTGGAGCAGTATAAAAGTCTAAATGCTATTGTAATTCAGAATAATTTCAGACTTTGTGCAAGTAAGGAGTCTTACTGGTATGCATTGAAACAATGTCCTGGTGAACCTGAAAAACAAACATTACTGCTTTAAGAAAATCA
Source organism: Psammodynastes pulverulentus (assembly GCA_025802295.1). Classification (NCBI taxonomy): domain Eukaryota; kingdom Metazoa; phylum Chordata; class Lepidosauria; order Squamata; family Psammodynastidae; genus Psammodynastes; species Psammodynastes pulverulentus. The sequence goes on from JAOYMU010000077.1 coordinate 8,204,629, forward strand.
ATTCATTAATGTTCATATGATTCTTAAAGCAGCAACACTTTTTTCAGTTGCAAGAGAAGCTAAAAAATTGGTAGATTGCTGTGATTAACTAACATGAAAAGAAAAAATATGAGCATGTTAGGAAGTTAACAATTGAACACAAGCTGTACTGATCACAACCAGATAAAATCCATTCCTAATCTGAATTTATCACTACTAAATTACCAATAATTTACTCAATAGGTAAGCTTTAAAAAGCTCTATTATGTTGAAATGGGCACTTAGAAATTATTTTTAATTGGTTTTAATGGTAGAATTATTGATAGTTTGGTTTTTGTTTTGTGTGAGCCTCCCAAAATCACATGAAGTGAGACAGATATAAATAAATAACTTTGCATTACAGTAGACAAAGATACTGTGATAAAGCTAAAACACAGCATTTAATAATACATTGGGAGGACTTATATACAGTAATTAACATTTTAATTCAGGATGATAAAAACTACAGAAAATGTAAGTAAAACATAAGAGTATATTTTTTTTGTAATTGTCTTCATGTGTTACCATTTTCATTATTGATTACAGCTGTTTCAATAAGCTTATTGTTTCCTTGAAAACATTGTCTTTGGAAGATGTACCCCAAGGTGATATGTGTTTCAATTTAATATAATTTGTAGATAGGTAATTTAAGGATAAAACTCCCAAATGTAACTCCATATGCACAGCAATTATGTAAATTATAATTACACATATAATATATCTGCAAGATCTGTAAGACTGCCCCACAGAGAGAAAATGTGTCTGATTGACAGTAGTTATCTACATTTAGGTTAGCTGAAAGGAGAACCAAAGAAAATAAGTGACATAACCTTTACATGAATGCATATTGTTGTTTTATGTTAGGTACAAACAGTGCTTCCAATATTGTCAGTAATCCATTTCTAAAAGAGACAGGAAAACCTGAGAGTATTTCCAAGATCTTGGAACTAGATTACAAGGGGTTTTGTCAAGTCAAAAAATATTTTTCTGTGTAAGTAAGATAAGTGGTCAATATTGTATTAATAAGTTAAATTCCGTAAATAATTTCTAATTACAACAATGAATTTGGAACCAAGGAATACCTGGAAAAAGATAGTTTTAGTGTGTTTTCCCTCTTATTATCATTCTCCATTTTTATGGAAAGTTTTGCACATGTCATAACATAAACAAATTCCATATTTATAGAATTTAGACATTTTTTATGTTGACAAGATTAAAAATGTTTTCTTAGCTTTTCCTCTATGTGCTATTGCTAATCAACTTCATAGAAAAGTGATAATTATCATACTTTTACAAAAATGGTCTTGATGAATCTGTTAAATTGTCAGAAGGTATACAGCAATCAAGTACAATATAAAAATCTACTAGATTATTTGCTTGCAATGATTTCAATATCAAACACAATACTCTTTTCTTAAGCAAGAAATCTACCTTGCTGTCCACTGTTCATATTTCAATTGCTTTTCAGGAGATTTGCACAAATTTTATATGCTAACCTAGGAATGTCCATACAATATGGTCAAAATAGTCAACAGAGTCAGTATGATATAGTGGTGAAGAGGCTGGCATAAAAACTAGGAGACTGTAAATTCTAGTCCCACCTTGGGCATGAAAGCCAGCTTGATGACTAGCTTTGGACTACTCACTCTCTCTCAGTTCAATCCTTTTTTAGAAAAAAACAGGAGGCAGGAGTATTAGATATTTCGAGTTGACATATAAATATAAACAAATAAATAAAATAATCTAATAGTAAAAATAATGATCATGGCTGAGGCCATTTTTATGTGATAGACATAAAAAGTGAATAGATTCTTGATTAGTTATAGATACTGCAACTTTATTATTTTCCTTAATCATGCCCTATAGACATACCTGTTAAATACAGCTCATAAAGTAGACTTTTAAAAATCTCTTGTTTTAATCTTTTTGTACCAAATAGTAGTAACAATTGTTTTACTGCTGCAAATATAAACTGTGATCTTGCATGGATTATTGGATTGTACCTCCTCTGTGTTTAGTTTGCAAGTTGTATATTGGCTACGCACAAATTTTCATCATTCTACATAAAATATGGTGTCTGGAAAAACATTTTCTCTTTTACAGAAGTACAGAAACAAATTACAGTGGACTTTAGAAATACATCAAGAAAAAAGCATCCAGATCAGCACTTGATAGTTTAATGTAATATAGTGAACTCCTAATTAATTTATGCCAGTAGAAGTCAATAAAAAACACAAACCATCTCAACATAATCAAGTAGAATTCCAAGCATGATTTTGATAGGAAAACAATTTACAATCAAGACTATATTCCAGAATGTCTGTAATCAAATCTAGAGTGCTTTGCTATGCCTTTTTTTCCAGAAGGAGATTTAGTTGTCAATTTATAGTACTTACCATATGTAGGTCATGGGAATTGTTAATTTTATAGCAAAAAACATGGTTATGGCCTCTATACTCCAGAAATAAAAACCTAATTGTAACCATTCTTCTTCTGTGCTATACAATTATACAAGTTGGAGGTCACCAAGATCAAATATTCATTAAAAAGTAGATATTTTTTTGCTTCATATACAACATCATGAGTACTCTTTCACTATTATATTGAAGATTCCCCTCCATTTAATTCAATTATTTCACAAATATGGAAGGGTCAGGCATTTCTAACTGAATGAGATATGTTACTTAAGATTTTCTATTTCAGCTACCACTACCTCTTCAAAAGCCTATTCATTAAACATCAATCTTCTGATGAGAAGAATATTCTTGTTACCGTGACTGTCTTTCTCACTTAAATGATAGGTGGGAAGTAGTTGCATTCAAAAATAAAAATTCTTACCTGCTATTCTGACAACATCAGCATTGGTAATACCAAGAGCATTTGGGTGCACTTTGAAGGTCACAGCTGGTCCCAACATGCTACAAAAAGGAATTAATTGAGGAATTAAAGCAAGAAATTGGTAACCAAGAAAGATAAAACATATATGTGTCGAAGGATAACTATGCCCTTTTAGTTTCCTTTTTTAGGTATAGAACAAAAATGTGTAAATCATTTTAACTCTCTCACTAAAATTAGGGTGCATAACTTCATTACTAATTGGAAAAAACAGAATGCGGGGCCAACTTGGTTCAATTTTCATTCATTACAAAACAAAAATCAATCTTGCCTTTAGTTGTGACATTCTCTGATGGACTCCCATCTAAGTATTAACCAGTTCTGATTCTGCTGAAATTGATAATAGCTTTTGAAAGATACAATGACATCAAAATGAGGCTGTGTGTTTCAACACATTATTATATAAAATTATTTTATAATAGCTATATGCCAACTACTGTATATTCCTTGAATCATTTATTCAATGATATCATGAGATTGTTATGTCATATTATGTTATATAGTCATTATAACTGTTGAGTTCATTCATTTTTTTCACCATTGAATTTGAGACTGTCTCTGCCTGAGACAGGGACCAATTTTATTCTTTTTTAGTGATGTTCTTTATTAGAATGTATTCACCTATATGATCCATACAAGTGGATGTCTCCCACTGATGCTTATAAGAAAAAAAAGATACAGTAATGGATAGAACTGGACATGCTATCTTTTATTTACAAGTGGAGACATGATACAAACAATTAGTGTCTCTAACTCCTAAGAGGGATGGGCTTTTAAAAGTTCCAACCAGCCTAGAAGAGAAGAAACAATTGTACATAATGAAGACAAGTTTTGCTTTTTCAATGGCTGCATTAGCTTCTAACATACTTAAACCAATGTGTCTTTCAGTGAACTTCCAAGACTGAAATTGGACCTAAACTTTAAGCTTCTCCAGTCCTAAACTAAAACTTTATTCATTATACCACATAGACATGGGGTGGAATGTCATGATACATTTCACTTCTGATCTTCAAAGCATAAGAAGTTCGTTCTTAGAGAAAATATTGATAACACTATGTGTATGTTTATGGTATTATAGCTGCAAGAATTAAGTATAGCTAAAACAAATGCTATCCATGAATTACAAATCTATAATTTGTAATTCACAATTGTTTATTTTATAGTCATCAAATTCTGTGGTCAATAATTTCTGATTTTAGTATGGGAGCTCAGTATTAAAATCAAGAAAAGATATATTAGATCTAGAGTCTAGACCTTATTTAAACTTACAGCTAAAATATTTCTGCATAATTTAGCTCAATATTGTTTTTTAACAAGTGACTAAATTTCTAGTAATCATTTCCTGCATTGGAAAATAAAATAAAAGCCACCAGATTCAAGCACCTCAAAATACACTATATATGTGACAAATAAGTCAGCCTCTAAGCTCTGTACACTTTCATTGGAATACATGCAATTTCCTTTCCTTTCCTATTTCTCTCCTTTCGATTAATTCCTAAACATTTCTTTCTTTTTTAATGATCTACAAATATAATTTAAGAAAACTTTTCATTTTTATGCCTTACTTTTATCAATCAACAATGGAAATAGAAAACATTTTCCTGACCCAGACTGCTCTTCCTTCTTCAACCCCACCTCTTGCAAGCAACGCTTGTTTTAGCAAATAATCAAGCCTCCAATATGCATTTCATTTATGGCTTTTAATGGAAAGTTCAGAAGAGAGAAATAATAACTGCATTTAAGAGGAAATACATTATGTCCACTCTTTGCTTAATTTAAATTCCATAAATTATTAGGACAGTTACTAGAGAGTGGTAGTAGACCCACAATGTTTAACATTGCTGTTCAGTATCTACATGGAGATAAAATAGTCATTCAGAAATATGAAGGTAATGTCTTCAGAATACAGATGATACTCAGCTCTATTTATTTTTTACTCAAATCAGGCAAAGCTGTGCAAATGCTTGGCATTTGTTTGCAAGGTATGGTTAATTACTTATTAAAGGTAATGGTTCCCCTTTCCAATCATGGCTAGGGAGAAAAAATCTTATCAATTCAATGTTGTCTAGCTTGTAGATAGTTCTGTGAATGCTAAATCAAATCAAATCAACCTTTATTGCCAGAGTACAACATGTGTACAATGAAATTGGTTGAGCCTCCCTTCGTGTACCTCCCCAACACAATACAACTCACAGTGAAGACAAAAAATCCCTAACCCAGTGAATCTTGTTAACAAACACACAATCCTATTGCACCATGTGAACTTATTGTACAACACGTTGGCCCCGCAAGTCTATCATGCTATATTGACATGAAGTTATTTTCCATTCAGGAGTCTGACAGGCCACAGGTAGAAACTGTTCTTCAGCCTGTTGGTGCGGTTGGCTATGCTAAAAAGAAATATCATGAGATTATTATGAAATTATAGTTTATTTATTTCTGGTACCTAAATGTTGTGTCAAGGCTATTTTCTCAAAGCATTCATATTACAATCAAATTATTACAAAACTCACTATAGCACATTACAACCAAAAGCAGGTTATCTCCATATCAGCCATGTTTTAATTTTTAATAGAAAAAAACCTTTGGAAGATATAGCCATACTGGTAATGTTATAAATTGCTAGTTGATTTGTATAAGAAAGTCATTTATATTAATTTGAAATTCTTCCTTCTCCATTTGTCTTTAACAGCACAGCAATGTTAGCATTAGCATTCGCCTAATTCTAATGTGAAAATGAAAGAATATGAGTTTCTCATCAATGACCAAATTGAAAAGCAAGATAACGAATGGGGAGCATGGGTGCACAATCAATAGAAAATTGTTTGCATCATTTCAGTTGTAGGGCCACAATTAAATTTATAAATGAGACCACTTTAAGTACTTATAGATTATGGATTGAATCTCAGATGACCACACTTCTTGCTCATGTGGATCCTCATTAATAAAATATAAAGGAAGATTGTAGTCAAATTAAGTGACAGTCTGCTATACCCCCTAGTGGAAAATAATTTAAGAAGTATATACTGTAGACATAGCTAACTTCCTGAAGGAAGAAAGAAATAACATGGCTTTAAAATTATACCTTCAAATGTCATGATTAGATAAGAAATGAGGCCAGCTTTTTGTGTTCTGAATAGTTATTCAGATCTCTCTCTCTCCCTCTGTGTGTGTATGTGTGTGGGTGTTTCCATTCATCTGACACCATGGAGTGTGTAAAATCACTTATTTCTAATTATCTAGAAAAATATGAAGGACTTATAGTAAGTATTGGGTAAGTAGACATTTCATGTTTAATTAAATGTCATTTAGTTTTCTTACTAAGGCAAATAGAATGATAGCAATTTGGGTAGTGAAATTTTTAGATTGTGTATTAAGGACTGTAGAATTTCACTTACAGCATGAAATTATTTAATACAATATCTTTAGTCAAAAAAAAACCACATATAATCACTTTTCCCACTTCTAAATATAGACTTGATGCAAGGAAAAATAAAGAGGATGGCCAGTGACAAAGATGATGGATTTAACAGGAGATGGATGCAACACTGGAAGCCCTGAACAAGCTGGAGTCAGATATTTATAGAGAAAGTCTTGTGATGAATAACAGTTGACACAGACTTATTAGCATATAATCAATAAATCAACGAAAATATGCCACACTATAAAAAAAGATGTTGAGGCTCTGGAAAGAGTGCAGAGAAGAGCAACCAGGATGATAGGACCAAGGTATCTACAGGACCGCATTCTGCCAATGACCTCCCACCGACCGGTTCGCTCCCACAGGGAGGGGCTGATGAGGGTCCCAACGGCATCCATG
>JAOYMU010000077.1:8361072-8371912 GCA_025802295.1 Psammodynastes pulverulentus
TGAGATCCCCCACATTTCCAACATGCCGGACTCATGTTAGGATACATTTTAGCCAGTCTCATCGGAGGAATGTGCCATCTATAGAACATCTTATGACTGTTTTCCTTATATGCTGCCGATCTGGTAATTTTATAGTTTGCATTCCAAACTGTTTCCCAATCTGTTAAATCTATGTTGTGTTCTATATTTTTTGCCCAAGCAATCATACTCCCCTTAACAATTTCCTCCTCGCAATTTATTTCTAATAGATAGTTATATATTTTGGAAATAAATTTTTCTTCTGTTCCAATCAAAATTTTGTCAATTCTTTGATAGTCTAAATAAATTCCAAATTCTTCTAAGTCCTTTTTAAATCTGTTTGAAATCTGGAGATATGGCCACCAATCAATAATAATACCTCGTGATTTTAATTCCTGGTTTCCCTTTAAATCTCCTTGCGCATCTAATAAATCTTTATATTTAACCATTTTCCTAATAACTAATGTATTTGGATAGATCATTGCCTCCATTGTTGAAATCCATGCCAGTATTTTTAAATAATGTTTCTTTTTAACCTTTCTCCAGACTTGTATCAACATATCTCTAATATAATGTTTGTGGAAGTATGACTGTCTTTTCTCTCTCCAGAGAAATGCATGACACCCTGACTGTAAATCGTGTCCCTCCAAAAATAATACTCTTTTATTCATCAACTCTATCCAATCCCTAATCCACAATAAAGATGCCGCTTCATGATAAATTTTCCAATTTGGAAGTCCCATGCCACCTCTGCTTCTACTGTCTTGCAATGCCAATATTTTAATGCTGGGTTTTTTCCCTAACCAAATGAATTTCATAATAACTTTATTTAACTCCGCTAAAAACTTTTTATCCGGTTTAATAGGGGCTGTCTCAAATAAATATAATATTTTCAGCAAAATGTTCATTTTAATTGCTGCCACTCTTCCCAATAGTGACAATTGGAATTTACCCCACAATTCCATTTTTTTTTAATTTGGTGTACCAATTTTGTATAGTTATCTTCCTTTATTGATGAACATTTTGTAGTTAGCCAAATCCCTAGATATTTTGTTTTTTTAACCATCTGGAGTTTCATAATCCCCTCTAAATCTTCTTTCTGTTTCTTAGTCATGTTTTTGGTTATCATTTTTGCTTTCTCCCTATTAATTTTCAACCCAGAAACCTCCCTGTACCTTTCTAATTCATAAAGTAGTTCTCTCCCAATTTCTAGCAGGTCTTCTATAAAGAATACCAAGTCATCCGCAAAGGCTTGTAACTTCTGATGTAACTGGTGCCAGGGTATGAGCAAAAAATTAGGTTGCTGCTACTGCTACCACCAACCTTTCATTGCAAAGTGGAAATATTGAAAAATTAGAAGAGGGGAGACCCGAGAAAGTACAGAATGAGCTTGGCATCTACTTGGATTAGGTACTAGACCAGATGGCCAAGCACTATATAGTATTTCTCTGACAGAAGAGAATATTTGTAAGCTCCGGCTTGAATTCTGCAGTCTTTGGTGTTCTCTGAACTTGGTTGTTTTTTTGCAGTCATTTCATTATCCAATTAGGTAACATTGTCAGTGTTAAAGAGAGTGATATTTGCTCTCGTTTTATATCTTAGAAACTTGCTCTGTCAGTGCTGGTGGAAGTGAATTTGGTGGTTCCTTGATTGGGCTGTTGTTTACTGTTAGCTTGTTTGTCAGAGTTGACAGTTTCTTGATTGGAGTATTGTTTGTTTCTTGATTGTTGGTCTAGTATTAACAACTAACAGAAGTGTGATTTTAAAAATTTAGTGGCTCGCCACTATATCCAGGGTTACCAAGACTGGCTTTTCTAACACCAAATTCCAGAAATTTGGGTGGCTCTTTCAATTTGGTCAGCATCAGAAAATTCATTTTGCTTTTTGGCTTTTTAGCCACCAAAAGTCTATGCAAGAAGTCTATACCGCCAACTGGGAAGTAAAAAGTGTGTGAGGAAGGCCATCCCGGGATCAATATTTTCCTGGCTCTGCCCACCCCCCCTGGGAGGGAGACAACAAAGGCAGAAGTCCTGTGCTTTGTGCAGCACTGTTGCCACAGGATACTTCCCTTTTAAGTGCTGACTCTCCATATCGTTCCTCACCATATGCAGCACACCACCTTTGCCCTAACTTGTCTAATAACCCCTGCCAGAAATACTTAGTTGAGAGGATATTTTTCTCTTGAATCCTCCATTAAAAGGAAGGAAAGAAGCAATGCAGCTGCATCTTCTTGACGCTATTGAGCTAATCGGCAGAATTATTGCTTTCAAACAATTGTTGCGAAGTCTTCACTGCATCTGCAGAAATGCTAAAAAAACAACACCGCCTTCACATCAGACAGAATTTATGCCATTTATTTCAATGGGGAGGATACTAATGACCTGGAGCTGAAAATTTTCATATGATGTATGAAAAATATATTAAAATTGGTTTAGCTTTTTTCTTACTTTTTTTTAGTATTGTTTGATTTTAAATTCAAATTCAAATCTAGCAACTCTGATTACATTTTATATTTCCTTCGCTAATGATTTGGCTCCACTCTTTAACATTCTGCTTTCGTAATTATGGAGAGTCCTCACTTAGTGACCACCTGTTCAATGTTCCTCAAAGTTCTGACCATCACAGCATTCCTACAATCATGAGATCACCATGTACAATTTCACTGGCAGCTTCCAACAGGCAAAATCAATGGGAAAGCCAACAGGAATACATAAGTTGCAGTTATGTGATGTTGTATTTACTTATATACTGCTGCACTCCATAGTGCAGCACTCTCTGAGCAATTTACAATGTTAGCATACTGCCCCCAACAATCTGGGTCTTCATTTGCTGACCTCAGAAGAATGGAAGGCTGAACCTCAAGTCCTGTCAGGATTGAACTCCAAGTCGTGGGCAGAGTTAGCCTGAAACGATTGCAACAACTACCAGAAGTACAGCCATTTGTCAATGCAGTCATATGATTTTTTGTTTGTTTTATCACTGCGTCTTTGAGCTGTATGCATTAGAATTCATAAGAATTATTGTTTATTTTCCTTTATGTAATGAAAGAATTTCTTTAAAAATTTGTTTTATTGTTCTCCTAAGAATTGTTGCTTAATTTATAAATAAGGGATAACTCAATAAGGCAGAGTTTTTCAAACTTGGCAACTTTAAGATGTGTGGACTTCTTCAATAAAGCTAGCTGGGGAATTTAAGAAATTGAGCCCAGACATTTTAAAGTTGCCAAGTTTGAAAAACACTGCAATAAGGTATTATTGACTGCACTCATCTAATTTTACAGCCCAATACATGATAAGGAAACAGTTCTATTAAAAGAACATGATTCCTGGTTTGAAGTGAGATTAACACTCTCACCTAAACACTTCTTAAAGGAGCTGTTCTCTTCCTATAAACAAGATCACTCTATATTTCAGCATGCAGAATTCATCTTTATTCCAAGATTTTTGGGCTTCAAGTGTCCCACATTAATGGTCTTAGAATTTTAAAACCTTGAATACTTTCTAATAAATCTTTTTTTTTTTTTTGTGAAAGTGCCCATTTGCCCAAGTTCACTGATTGTGGCTTATGGCTCCTTTGCATGGTGTGCAAACCAAGTCATGATAATTAAGAAACAGGAATAATATGATTCAAAAACCCAGTCATACAATTCAGTCCTGCTCAATTACAGGTTTAATTAAAATGTACTGCAGAAGGGAAGGATTTGTTTGTCTTGGGGTGTTTTTTGTTGTTTTTTGCAAATAGTTGCAAACGAACCTTCAGTGTTGCTTATTGAATATTTTAAACAGAGGCAACTTCTATATAAAATTATCTTTCAATTCATCTTTTAGCAAAATATTTTATCATTTTCCCTTTCTTAATTATGGGCTGGGTTAATATAACATGTTTATTCTAAAATGTGCAAGGCTAGTTTGTTTAGGATGCCAAGCAAACTCAGACACTTGTGCTAATTCAAGAAATACAGTAATCCATGCTTCAATTAATCATGGAATGGAATGTTTGAGCCACCACAGTCATTGTTTCAATAACAAAAAGTGAGAAATCCTGTACTGTACTTAAAACCATCAGTTTAGAATTATCATACCTAGGCTGCAAAACAATGATAATATCACTAGATGGCAGCAAAGCTCAGGAATTATCTAGAATTCTCTTTGCTGCCATCTATTGGTCTGGATCTTTGTAGTCTGGTAGCCCTATTCCACATTACAATACTGGTAGTCAGTGGTCATTAAACAAATCATTGCAGTCATTAAGAGAATCCATAGTCATTACACAAATGCCATGGTTGTTAAGCAAACCAATAGTTCACTATGCACATAGTTTTCCCAAAAATGGAAGTGAATGCCAATTTTTAGCAAAAGTGTCATAAAATGGGATCATGTGATTTCAGGATTCTGCAAATGGCTATAAATGCAGCCATATTGCCAAGTACCCAAAGTTCAGTCACATGATCACAGAATGGGCTTGAGAATCAAAAATTCAAATCTAGGTCATAAGTCCCCTTTTTCAGGTCAACCATAGTTTCAAATGGTTGCTAAGCAACCAGCTGCAAACAGAGTGCTACCTATATTATATGCAGCAATGGCAGAATGAGGCCTTTGGGTATACAATACCATGACCACCATTTCCTCTCAACCTGGAAATAAGTAATTTGGAATTACATGTTGCTAGCAAATGTCTCATAGCCAGTTACTATCCTATGCGTATTTTAAATTCAATGCTTCAGTGTTTAACAAAAATGATTATTCTTCAAAATTATCCCTCATACTGCCATTGCTTTCTAACCTGATGCAGTTTCAATTAATGATGTTACAAATCTGTATTTTTAAATTTTATTTAACCATGTTTATCTGACCCAAAAAAGATTCTAAACAGCAATAATTTGTTGCAAATGTTGTATTCCTCTTAACTGCAATGTGCTTTTGACCCTAGAAATATCTCATGTATCCACCTTCAAACTTTTGGTGAATGATATTCTGTATTATGCTTAGAAGATTTCAAGGGTTTTTTCCCCTCATTTGGGATGATTCATCCATGAATTGCTATTCAGATCCACTGAATCTCGCAATTTTGATTCAATGAAGTGTTAAAGAGATGGTGTGGCTTTTGTATTAATGTTGAATAAAAGGGAGAACTTATTTCCTCTACTTCAGGTTTAACATTTTCTTACCTAGATTATATTTTTGTGGCACAAAACCAGTAAACTGTTATAAATTGTGATAAAGCAACATTATTTGGATATTTTGGTAGTGCAACAAAGAACACACTTTTTTAATGGACTACTGAGGCGATTGATTAAAAATACAGCTATTTTTATTATTTCTCATGTATTTATTAATTTCTAGCATTCCAGTGTCTACTGCAAAATGACGTCATTGAACTGGCACTACCAATGTTGTCCTGAAGCTACTTGAGACTGAGATATTGTCTTATTAAACATGTTTGAACAAAAGTACTACCGATTATTATATATTAATACCCTATCCTAAACGCTTACTCTGACAGATGCCAGAGCTTTGATATGATTGAGCAGCATCCACAAATCCATGAAATGTAATGCCTTTTGGCTTGTAGTAGTAGAAAGGTACCAGCCAGAATATTATCTTATGAAAATGAGCAGCCTTCCTCAAAAACACCATAGCAATATATTTTATTCTGGAACTAGAACAAAATAATTTAAGCTTCGATGCAGTGAGTTGAATGGAAGCAGAGATGATTAAGGCAGTGCCTTAAACTCTGCCCAGACAACCTGGCATCCTTTTCCCAGCTGGATTCATAATGGGAGTTACTGGTTCACATTTGAGGATAGAAAGACAGGCATCAGCCGAGCAGCAAAATGGAGGCAGGTTATCTATGGCAGCTAATCTCTTCAATCAACAGCTCCCAGCCCTGCTCAACAACCGTTGCCAAGTAACAGGCCAAGGTACCCTTATCAGCTTTCTAATGTTTCATTGACTATTCAGACAAGAATAGAAAGCGGTGACATGGAAGCTTATAAGCAGCACAAAATAAAACTGGCACATGATGGGCAGGAGAGGAAGAAAAATCTTTTAGCCTTCTCTTTATCTGGATTGTCAATGGATATTGCTTTTAAAAAAAAAAAAGCAGAGTGCATTTTCTTCTCCTCTCATTCTAAGCCACAAAAACAAACAGTCTGTGCTGGGTGAGGAGAGGGACATATATTTGCATAAATAAGATTCTTCTAGTTCTCCTTGGTGAACTGCTTATTCATATCCAGCAACGCCTTTTATTGAAGCTGTTTCTCAGATTCCTGTTTAGGGCCTATCAGAGTGTTTGTGTCCATTATTTCCAAAAAGAGTAAATGCCAAATCACAATGTTGTGTTATCTGTATCATTGATTCTATCACAGAATGATATCTATAATCCATCTGAGTTGTCACTCAACATTTTTCTTTTTCTATTCTAGCTAAGACCAGGACTTTAAAAAAAAAATCTTCTAGGATACTTTTAATGAAGGTTGAACACTTTGCTTACAGTACACTAGGTTTAATGATGGAGTAGAAACTCAGTGGTCATCATTCTCTCTTCAGAGAAATAAATTTTTTAGCTCTGCATTTCTTTGAAGCTACAAAACCTCACATTGTGATACAGGTATTCCTCAAGTTACAAATGTTCCGTTAGCAAAAGTTCAAAGTTATGATATCCCCACCAAAAGTACTTACAGTGGTCATTGGCCATTACGAACAACTGCAGAAGCCCTGCAACATGCTCCTTTGGCACCATGCCTGAGAGCACCATGCTGCTCCTCTCCTATGCGGCTTTGGATGCCAGAGCCCTTGTTCAGCTAGGTGGAGAAGCACCGGGTTGGCCTCTCCGCCGAGCCCAAGCCTCTCTCACAAGCAGGCACTGCGCTGCCCTGCCCCGCCACTTGCTGGAGCAGTGCCTCAGAGCTGGAGAGCTTGGTGCGCCACCGCCCTGCACCTTTTGTTTGCCAGATGCATTCTGAGGCTCATCTCACTCTGCTCTCACCATTCCACTTTTGGAGAACCATAAGTAAGCAAGCAAAGAAACCGCAAGCAGAGAAGCTGAAGGGGAGGCAGATCACTGGATAATGGTGAGCTTTGAAAGCGGGCAGGATGGTGGGGAAGTGTGAGATATCTCAGTGGGCCAGGAGAGGCCTTCGGTGGTCAGAAGCACTCGCCCCCCCCCCCATGGTTTTCCCCATACTTAGATACCTCATGTGCACTTAATGACTGGCTCATTAGATTAACAAATGCATTGGGTAAAGCAGGAAGGGATAAAGTTCATTTAACATGATCAAATTAATGAATCCTCCGGTTACAAATGTAATTGGCAGGTTCTATTACATTCGTAACTCGAGGATTACTCATATTTGTAATATAATAGTCCTCAACTTATGTCTGGGCACTTAAAGACTATTTGAATTTACAACAGACTCTCCCAAAAGCTACTAACTACCCATTTTCAAAATTATGACAGCGCCCCATTTTGTGATCGTATTCTCAAATTCAAGCACTTGGTACCTGACTCATTTTTACAGTCGTTTGCAACATTCTGCAGATATGTGACCACGATTTGTGACTTTTTTTTACCAGATTCTGGTGTTTACTTTCAGTTTCTGGCAAAAAAAAAAATTGGAAAAAATTTATTCACTTAACTGCAGCTTTGCTTATCAACCATATCGACCCAAAGTGTCAAAAAATATCAGATCCAGTCATGTGATACCTCGTCTTATGACTGCAATGACTTACAACTTTAATTCCAAGCTCAATTACAATTGTAAGTCAAGAACTATCTATCTATCTATCTATCTATCTATCTATCTACCTGCCTTCCTACCTACCTACCTACCTACCTACCTACCTATACATACATACATATTTGTAATTGTGTGTGTGCATGCATGCGTATGCGCACGTATGTCTATATCAGTGTGCCAGCAGAGAAACTCTGGGAGTTGAATTCCATCTGAAAGTTGATAACGTTAAAATGTTAAAAGTTGCCAAGGTTGAGAAACATTGAGCTAAAGTATTCCGCGCTCTTTGAATTATTAGAATGATCTACCTAGAGTTCAAGTCATTAGGAGAGGAACCAATCAGATTACTCTAGCTGCATTTTGAAGCAAATTCATTTGGGATGTTTTCTTTTATATACAACAAAGCTCCCATTAGCCAGACATCTATTATCTGCCACAATTATCTCAATTCTCTGTATGTTCACATGTAGCCACACATCAAAATAAGCAAGCATAAGCAGCATTCTTGCTTAACCAAACATCTAATTATCTGAATATTTTTGTTTTCCTGACCACTTGGAAAAAAACAAGACTTAACTGAAGTACAAATCAGCAGCCTGAAAATGTATCTCTACCAAAATCCAACAGGTTTGCCCATTATAACCAAGTAAAACAGCTTAATGGGAGGATACAAAATAATGTGAGTCTTAGGGTTATCTAGCATTACTAAGTCACCTTTTTTTCTAAACATATTAAAGCATAAGGGTGGATAGGGAGCGTCTATATCTTTCAAATAATTTCTGCTATTCTTCAGGTCTGGTGTTTTAAAAGCTTCAGGATAATTTCTGTAAAACCAACATGGATCATCTTTAATTACTATGTTGCAACTACGGTTATTTAAAACCACAGTCTCAGAATAGTAGATGACAAACATTAATGAGCAGTAATGCACACATGGTATTGTAAATGAAAGGATAATGAAAGCAATTTATTTGAAAATTAAAATATGATTAAGAATGGCAGTCTGAACCAGAGCCCAGATGTGTGGAAAAAAGCAACTAGCATGCAACCAGACTCTCATTAATTTAAGGACCTTGTGAAATTGCTTTCCTTTCTCTGACAGTTTTTAATATACAGTAAGTTAGCTAACAGAAAGTATGTGTAGCCCAGACAAAGTAAATAGAGAGATTTAGCGACATTCAGAAATGTATACTCTCAATTCTATAGTTCAGCTTCTACTCAGTCATTCATAACACAGTATGCTTAGAAAAATATATTACTGCACTATATAGCTTAATCCATGGGATAAACCAGTAAAAGGCACAATCTTCATATTTAAATCAATACTACACCATCCCTCTCCTGATTCTTTTTCAAGATCCAGTTCCAGATCAGCTAGTATAATGATATCATCTTAACAGTTTGATATCAAAACAGATTTATTATTATCTATTTCTATAGATACTATTTGCTGCTAGAAAAAATAAGACGATGTCCCCTCATATTAGCCACCACATTTTACAATAAATTGTTATCATTACCTGAAGTCCACCGATTTTTAAGTAAACCTATAGCAATTACTTCCTTTAATGGGGACATATTTGAACACTTAAAATAGAGACATCAGAAGTTGAAGCCTCAAGAAAGATAATTCCCATTATTCCTTCTTTTCTTTAAAAGGCTAAAAGACATACAATATGACCTGAATCAAAGGGAAATGAAGCAGAGGAAAAATGATGAGAATATGAGACTATAAAACCAATCACTTAATATTCCCCTGGGAGCAAGTCATCTCAGACACCCACAAAAATATCTATAGTCCTGAAAACATTATCCCCAGTGAATTAATTAGTCAGAGGAGGACAGTTTTAGTTATAGTAGCTATTTAATATGGTCACAGGATGTAACACCAAACTAGAATCTAATGTCTGAAGTGAGAGGAAAAACAACTAAATTTTCAACATTATAAATTAATTGATTATGGCTTTTTATTCCAGATCTGTCTCAGCATTGCATTAAAGATTTTGCTGTTAAAAGTTAGCATCTAAACCAATGTAAAACAAAGATAAATAAGACAAGACAGAATCTATATATTCAAACTATGCAAAAGATGCTACGTTTCACCAATACTGAAAATTAGACTTAAACAATCTGTGCAATATTTATTATGGTTGTATGCAAACAGGGGAAAAACCCAGAAAAGCTGTACTGTAAAAATAAATATGATTCTGGGGAATTTTTAAATCACAGAAAATTAGTAGAATGAAAGTCGTGACTAAAACTTAGTGTTTGAAAACCATAACTTGTTCAAAAGAAATAGTCCCAATAAAAAAAGGAAGCTTTGTATGTACAGAAATCATATGCCCATGAAGAAAATATCTCCCAAATCTGGAGTTTCTGTAGTATGATAAAGGGATTAAGAAAAACATGTATTACCATTATGGGAATTTATTACACTCTATCTACCTAGGCAGAAAATATGAATGTTACCCTTCTAACCAATTCACTGAGTTCTCAAGACAGGCAAGCTAAGCACGAAGGGATGACTTCAACTAACACAACAGATGCTGAAAAACTAACTCAGGAAAAGTGGAAGGTTCAATAGAATTCTGATTTATTTTGTTGATAATTCAGTTTTTCAAAATATGGAGACAAAATAAAAGGACCAACTATCCTGGGCCTATTCTTGACCAACCAAGGCAAATTAATTGACTAAAAAAATTGGCTGTCTTGGGAAATGGACCATATCTTGTTGGATGTCAAGATAAAGAGAGGAGGAAAAGCTGAGAGAAGTGTTTAGATTTCCAAAAAGGCATATTTCAATGAGTAGGTAGATGGCAAACATGAAATCTTAATGGATAAGAAAGTCAAGAAGAAGAACTGAAGGTTCTAAAAATGAGATATAGAAAGCCGTGTGTGTGTGTGTGTGTGTAGGTTTTGGCATATTCGGGTCTTGTCCGGGACAAGACCCGAATATGCCAAAACCAACATACCTATACCCGTGAAAATCTACGAAAACAAACATATATATATATATATGTTGGTTAATTTTTTCTGCTGGTATTTTAAAATTCAGGGAGGCCAGTATAGATCTATTTCAAGCTTATT
>JAOYMU010000077.1:8384435-8398399 GCA_025802295.1 Psammodynastes pulverulentus
ATAGGCTCTGGCAATCCCTGCAGCCTGAAACAGCTGATCTTCGGAGGGCGATCCACGTGCTAATTAGGCTGTGCTGAACCTGAAAGTGAAACTGAAACAGGCTGCTTGCTGCTTGCTGCAAGGAGGCAAATTGCTGGAAGGCAGAGATAAGGGTTTTTTTTCTTGTTTTCCTCCCCCCAAATTAAGATGCGTCTTATACTCCGGTGCGTCTTATAGTCCGGAAAATAACCTTAGGTAAGTTAGCTTTTTTCAGATATTGTAATGTTTTCTCTTCTTGATGTTCCTCATCATCATATAGTTTCCTATAGAAGTCCTGGATAATATTCTTTTTTTCCTCAATTTGGTAACATAGAGTTCCATCTTTGTCTTGCAATTTACTTATCAATTTTTCTCTTTCTCCTTTTTCAATTTGTAAGCTAGCCATCTCCCTGGTTTGTTTGTATTCTCAAAAAAGTTTTGTTTCAAACTATTTTGAAAATGCTAACAAACCAGGGAGATGGTTAGCCTATAAATTGAAAAGGGAGAAGGAAAAAAGAATAATTCAGCAGCTACAAGATGAGAATGGGGTCCCACAAAATAATTCGGATAAAAAGAAGATAGCCCAAGATTTTTTTTAGAGAGCTTTATAAATATGAAGAGGTGGCAACAGAAAAGATAAAAGAGTATCTTAAGGGGGAAATATGCCTGTACTAAAGGAAGCGAAAAGGGAAGAGTTAAACAGAGAGATAACAATAGAAGAACTCAGAGGTGCAATACGTAGACAAAAACGAATAAGTCCCCTGGAACAGATGGTCTTCCAGGGAAAATTTACAAAGAATTAGGAGAAACAACAGAATTATTATTATTAGAAGTTTGCAATGAGGTACTGTTAAAAGCTAAATTACCGGAATCTTGGAGGGAGGTCCTTGATATGGAAAGAAGGTACAGATGGTACACAAATTAAGAATTATAGACCAATCTCTTTATTAAATACTGATTATAAGATATTCATATCTATCATTGCAGAATTTAAAAAAAAAATACTAAATGAAAATATTCACCAGGATCAAAATGGGTTCTTACCAATGAGGCAATTGAGAAATATGAGAATAGTGATCGATGTACTTGAATACTACGAAACCCACCTGGAAAAACAGGTAGCTTTGGTCTTCTTAGATGCTCAAAAGGCATTTGATAGAGTCAACTGGCAGTTTGTGATACAACAAATAAAAGAAATGAAATTCGGAGAAAGGTTTGAGACTATGATAGAATCAATATATTCCTAAAGCAAGATTAATAATTAACGGAGAGACTACAAGCCTAATTGAATTATAAAAGGAGTTAGACAGGGATGCCCACTATCTCCTTTATTATTTATAATGACGCTAGAGACTCTATTAATAAGAATTAGAGCTAATGTAGAGATTAAAGGGACCAAAGTCAAACAAGAAGAATACAAGGTCCAGGCATTTGCCAATGACCTTGTATTCTTTATAGAAGAACCAGCGGAATCAGGACCAGTACTGTTACAAGAAATTGGAAAATATGGGGAAGTAGCAGGTCTCAAAATAAATAAAGGGAAAACTAACTTATTAGTGAAAAACCTATGGGTAAAACAGAGGGAAATATTAGAAAAGATCAGGAGGAAAGAAGGTCAGACCATAGTTGGAATGTGGAATGAAGATGTGCAATATAGCTGTTGTCTCCAAATGGGATATTATGTGAAGTGCTTGGAGTGAATCTGTAGGCTCAATGAGATGTAGTCAACCGTAGGTCAACTGATCCCATTCCAACCACTCTCCCCATAAAGTCCCAGCCCAATTGCAGCACCCTTCTAAAACTCAGAGGTCATCATATCTCCAAGAGTCTCGAACGGAGTGACAGGAGGGAGGAAACACCTGAGACTTTGGGAAGACTAAGAGGAACCAAGAACAAATATGTCACACGCTTGCAAGTCATGCATAGCAGACATCATTTGGTGCAAGGTTTTTGTTCAGCTCTTCAGTGGGATTGTATCATTGTGTGCTTGCCATCACCTGTATAATACAGACAATGATAATCTCCTTCATCCTCTGCCTGGAGATTGGAGATGCTTAACACAGCAGATGTTCTAGAGTTTTCAACAGAACCGGAGAATCGTTCTGGGATTCCAGAGGCTCTGCTGCTATCATAATATATAAGGAGTTTGGGGGCATTTCCAGGCTTCTGTTGGTACCAGGAGGTCCAGCTTGATGCAAGTGTTCCACTGTTTATGGAACAAGAGATTCGGGTTGTCGTTCCAGGAGATCCAGACACAGATTCTGGTTGAGTCAGGACAACTTGGGAGAAAGTCCCTGAAAGACAAGAAAGATGACAGCAAAGACTCAATGAGCACAGAAGAAGAAATGAAGGGGTAGGGACAGAAATTAGGAGGAGGGAGGAAGGCTGTAGTCACATCAATTTTAGAGTTCAAAACCCAGGACATAAAGTACCCATCAAGGAAGAGGAGAGGATGAGAAGAAGAGGCAGCCAAGCCATGGTTGGAGATGAGGTCAGGGATGAATTGTCTGCAGGTCCAGCTGCCCTCTCTGCTCTTAAGCCTTTGTGCCAGTAGGGGATTCAAATTCATGCAAATGACCTGCCTGCTCATTGGACCTTCCTCAGATATCAGAGCCTGCTTGAGATAAAAGGAAAGACCTTCCCTTGAAGGTTTCTTCCTGCCTGAGTAGGGGTTGGACTAGAAGACCTCCCAGGTCCCTTCCAACTCTGTTATTCTCTCTCTTTTGGGGATCATGATTTGCTGATGCAGTGGGGGATTCAAATCCATGCAAATGACCTGCCTGCTCATTGAATCTTCCTCAGATATCAAAGCCTGCTTGAGATAAAAGGAATGACCATCCTTTGAAGATTCCTTCTCTTCAAGTATTAGGATTTTCTGGTGGAGCTAAGCGAGAACTTTTGGGAAGGATGTCAGAGCAATTTATTTATTTATTTATTTTGCTTGTCAAGCATGTATGAGAAAACAGGTATAGGTATGAACATAGCGTACAAACATATAAGTATAAACAGCTATAAATATATACCTAATAAATGAGTACAAATAAATGGGAACAGTAGGACAGGGACGGTAGGTATGCTGGTATGCTTATGCATGCCCTCTTACAGACCTCTTAGGAATGGAGTAGACAGTGTAAGGTTAAAGAGTTTTGCAGAGGACAAAGCTTGCTCTCTCTTTCTCTCCTTGATCCTTCTTTCTTCAGGCTGAGAATCAACCTTCTTAGCTCATCAGGGAAATTAGGGTCCGGTTTAGGGATTTTAGGAGTGACCACTGTCTATGTGAGGTCAGAAATGTATGTTTTGCAGAAAACCTGCAGTGCTGCAGTGCTCATCAGAGTTGACTAAAAATCAGTCCGGAAACTAAATGGACCACCATACTAAGATAAGAGCTGATATAAGACAACCTGTGCCAAAATCTTGAAAGGAAGCAAAGAGAAAAGAACTGTTTCCACCAAGGAGGTGTAATTTCAAAGGGGAGAGAAATGTTAGATCGGAAAGAGAAGAGTGACACACTCTAGAAGAAGTTAACCCCGAACCGAAATGATCGATAAAGACCCAAGAGTGGGTGTCCAAATCAGAAGGTGGATAAGATCTTTATTCATAATGACACTAGAGATCCTACTAATAAGAATTAGAGCTAATGTACAGATCAAAGGAACCAATGTCAAACAAGAAGAATACAAGGTCCAGGCTACAAGAAATTGAAAAATACGGGGAAGTAGCAAGTCTCAAAATAAATAAAGAGAAAACTAACTTATTAGTGAAAAATGTATGGGTAAAACAGAGGGAAATATTAGAAAAGAAAACAGGCCTACGGATTGTGAAAAGGGTAAAATACCTAGATAGTTGGCTAACCTCAAGATGTTCCACCATAAAAGATGATAATTACTTGACTCTACTCCAACAAATTAAGAAAGACCTAGAAATATGGGGGAAACTACAGCTATCTCTATTAGAGAGAATAGCAGCCATAAAGATCAACATTTTGCCAAAATTGTTGTATCCATTCCAGACAGTCCCAGTGAAATTGGATAATTTTTTTTTTTTACAAAGTTAAATAAAATGACTTTAAAATTTGTTTGGGCAGGAAAAAAGCACGAATAAGAATAATTGCACTACAAGATAGTAAAAATAGAGGGGGACTTGGACTACCAATTTGGGAATCATATTATAAGGCAGCGCAACTGGTATGGATAAGAGATTGGGAAAATCTAAGAAGTAGAAGAATTCCGACTTTGGAAGGTCACGATTTACAGGCAGGGTGGAATGCCTTCATGTAGGACACCAAAAATAAATCGCATACATATTTTTATGAGCACGTATTAAGAGATTCATTGACACAGACATGAAAAGGGATAAAAAATAAACATTATATGAAAATCCCTAGTTGGTTGTCTACCATGGAGGCAATGATCCACCCCAATACGTTGGATATAGGCAAAATGGCTAGATATCATGAAATATTGGTTGTCCAAGGAAATTTAAAGACCAACCAGGAGTTAAAAGAACAGGGGATTATCATAGAATGGTGGCCATACCTTCAGGTGCAGCCGAGGTATAAAAAGAATTGGAATTGATACAAAACCAAACTTATTAGATAAATTATTAGTAGAAGTAGAAGGGAAACTAATCTCAAAAATATATAACTATTTGCTAAATTTTGACATGGTAGAAGAAATTGTAAAAGGCCCAATGATAGCTTGGGCCAAAAACATTGGTCACAGCACTCAATTAGAAGATTGGGAAAGAACTTGGGGGAAAAATTATTCAATCACAAAATCTGTAGCCTTTAAAGAAAATCAATATAAAATGTTCTACCCACCGCCTACAAGATTGGCTAAAATATACCCAAATCTAATTCCGAAATGTTGGAAATGTAAAGTAGCTCAAGGTACCTTCTTCCATACATGGTGGTCATGTCCAAAAATTGAAAAATTCTGGACACAACACTTGCTTCTTATGTAATATACAATTTTAAAAACATGAAGTTAATGCAATGTAATTACAGAACTATATAAGAGCCCTAGTGCAGCTGATACAGGGCCTTGAATTCAAAATAATGGCAATTACATTTAGTTTAAAATGTATGCAAGTGTTTGAAATTCATTCAAGCTATGCAGATATCTATTGTCTACATTGCAAAACATTGTTTTATTTTACAGAGCCAATGGAACCATTGCTGCCCGGTTCTACCAAATCTTCCTTTTTGATCAACACTTTCATTATTTTTGTGAAACTGTATTAAGTTTATAATGCTGTCTCCCCAGGTAAATAAATAAAGAAGCAAATATATGACAATAAATTCCTTCAAAAATTGAAAATATCTAACATAATCTATTATAATAAATACTGATTATTTGAAAAGTCTATATACAAAATACCCTTCTTCCCAATCTTTGGAAAAACATAATTTATATGAAAACACACTATAAATTTCTAGGTTCTCTTTAGATAATTACTGCAAAATGTTTATCTTCTTTTTTTTTCATAAACCTTGGAGCTCAGAAGCAGGTGCCCTGCTGCTTCTTCCTGCTAATGGATGATCTGAATTGCTTGAAAACAGCAAAATGAAACTTTTCATAAGATAATGACTATAAGAACAGCATATTTTAGATATCACTATTTAAAATAAATGGTCTTGTTTTTTTAAAAAAATAAGCAATTTTCAGTAAATGTTAGTGTTAAGTAGTCTTTTAAATAGTGTTCAGATATTTCATAGTTTGATGTCACAACTATTGTGGCGTTTAATACATAAAAATGATTCCAGAAGAATCCAAGATATGTAATAATGCTTCATGTTTTATTGTGTTCCTATGGTATTTAGATATTTTAGTACAGCTGTAAGATGATTTCAAATAAAATATTGAAGACAGCAGCTTACCGGCATTAAAACTGTTTAGAAGGGGGACTAGGAAAATATCAAAAATAGCCAAAGGATAATGTTTTTTTTTCTACTAGACAAGCACTAAGAACTTTGACAGTCCAATTAGTTCTTTCCAATAACTCTTATTCAACCAGTTAACTTGGATTAAAGGTATTTAATTTCAAAAATAACTTCAACTCTTTTTGTTTACTGATCCTTATGAATCAAAGTGTTTGCCACTGCCTTCTAAAATACTTGCTCAACCTCGCATAATCTTTGCAGGGGAGATCAACAGTTTCTCCAATTCAGGTCTGACCCTATTTAGCTTTCTAAGAACAGTCAAGACTGCCCAAATTCCAACATTCATTTGGCCTTGGGTTTCACTCTATTAGGCAGCAAACCATCAGATAGATTAGTAATTGGCTGACTAACCACACTCAAGGTATAATCCTTAATGGTACTGCAGCTATCTAATACTTCAAGGCTCTGTCTTAGACTCAGTACTCTTCAATGTCTTCGTAAATAATTTAGATAACAGGATAGAAGATTTGCAGAAGATAGAAATTTGCAAAAGGGACCAAGCTGGCAGAAAAACCAACACTCTAGAAGACAGAGTTAAGATATCGAAGGATCTTGATAGACTTGAACGCTGGGCCCTATTTAACAAATAAAATTCAATGGTGAGACTGGTAAGCTTCTACATTTAGTCAAGAAAAACCAAATGCACAAGTATAGAAGGGGCTTTGTTTCTGACCTATACACCCATTCTTGGGGGCGGAGATAGCATCCAATGAGCCAATGAGTCTGTCAAAGCTGAGGACACTCCTTCCTTTCCATAATCTCCAGCTTTTTACGAAGTAGTTGACAAACTGACTTGTTGTTGATTGAAGACTCCCACCTCCGGACTCGGAACAGACATCCAAAAGGGACTGGATGCTATCTCCATCCCAAGAATGGGCATATCAGGTAAAAATGCCCCTTCTCCATTGTGGTGGAGATAGCATCCAGGAAAGAGACATACCAAAGCATGGCAGTCCTATGGGTGGACCGTAGTCTGGTCCTGAGTCCCCAGATCCTGATGAACCTTCTGGAGGACTCTTCTGCCAAAGGAAGCCTCCACTGAAGCAAAGGAATCTATTTTATAGTGCCTTATAAAGGGCAAAGGTGAGACAAGAGATGCTGTATTAAAATAAGATGTGGTAGTTGAAGTCTTAACCACCCATGTTGCCACTTGATGGCCTCACTGGTGAGTCTGGTCAGCTCATTTGTCCTCTGCTTTTAGGTCTTCCTCCAGGTCCCCTGAAATGGTCGATGTCGAATGCAATGCAGCCACTGGAGCATCGATCACTGGTGCTTGGAGAAGCCTGTGAGCTCTGGACTCACATTGAAGTATCTGCAGTTGTTGACTGATGGGTTGGGCCCTGAGGTTGGTGAAGCCCACTGCCTCGCAATCACATCAAGGAACATCTGTGGAACAGGTAACCCCTCCTTCCTTCTTGGCATAATCAGAGAAGAGAGGATGGGTCACCTTGGTGGAAGAAGCAGCAGGTGCAGCTGCGGCTGGTGCAGGTGCTGATGGGTCTGCAAGCTGTAAAGTGTTATTAGCCTGTATAGTAGGGATTTAAATAAAGCTGGCTGGAAGAGGCATGGATCTGTAGCAAAATATTCTCATCCTCTGACATGTCAGAGTTCTTCAGTTCTCCATCCTCCATCTGTGGAGAGCGGCTGCGTTGTGAAGGAGCAGTGGAGTAAGGCAAGGGAACCCCTGGTAGGTCCCTTGAGAGCAGGGAAGGGTCTATGGAGAGCACTGAAACCAGAGATGGAGCTCTTAGAGGTTGCTGCAAGGAAGCGGCCATGCCTTGCCTAATTACCTCCATAATAGCCAGCTGCATGGCTGGAGGGATATTAGCTGTAGTCTCCATGTCTGGACACAAACCAGCTGCAGTTGGAATAAATATGGCTGTAGGCACTGGCTTAGGTCAGGCGGTAATACCTTGGTTCACTCCTGTTGCTAAGGAGCAGCTGGAAAGGGAAAAGGGGCAGATACGCCTTTTCTCTATGATGTTGTGAAGAGAGTCCAGGCCATGGTATAGCTTCTGTCTTGAGTTCAGTTGACTGAGCTCTGAGGACACACCACCACTTCCTGTCTTTCTTTCCCAGTTTTGGTGAAGTCAAAAGGAGTAAACCTAAGGAAAACATACTCCAACAAAAAAAACCTGACCCAGGTGGATCTCGGTGGGGCTGGACTCTCTTCACAGCATCACAGAGAAAAGGTAAGTCCAATGCCCTTTCTCCTGTGAGCTGTTCTGAGAGTCCAGGCCAGAGACATACCCAAGCAGTCTGTCCTATGGGTGGGACCCCGTCTGGTCTCGGGTCGCTATCTCCGAATGGACTCTCTGCAGGATGCGTCTTCCGAAGGCAGCCTCCACTGAGGCAAAGGCGTCCAACTTGTAATGACAAACAAAGAAGTCCATGTTGCTGCATGGCAAATCTCCTGAACGGAAGCCTGAGTAGCCTAGGCCGCTGTAGTGGCTGTACTCCATGTGGAATGTACTGTAATGCACTTCAGGAAGGCAATGATAGTGATTCATAAGCCTTGGTAATAGTCACACAGAGTCACTTCCGCTCCCGGAGCTGGGAACCTGGAAAAGAATCTTGTTAGCTGGGCATTCAGAGGGAATGCAAATAGGGTCAGGACTGGTTGGCTGAATCGATTTCTTGGAACAGTCTCGGGTGCTCTGCTCAACCAGTTGCCTGCACATTGGAAACCCCGAAATATGGTCTGCCCGTATAAAGCCAAGATGCCTCTCTGCCCAGTGACACAGATGTTCTGGCTCTATGATTAACACCTTGGAATGTGTATCACCCTGCTGACTAATGTGGGCCTTAGTGGCCACATTGTCTGTAAGGAGCAGGATATGCTGACCCGACACCTGCTCTTGGAAATATCTTAGGGCCAGTTGTGCTGCCCTCAGCTCAAGTCAGTTTATATTGTTCCTCAAGTCCGAAGGGGCCCATTGACCCTACACTACTCTGGATTGGCAGTGTGCTCCCCAGCTGTACAGACTTGTATCTGTGGTAATCTACACTCGATTTGGTTCCAGAAAGAGGCATCCCCTAGTAATGCCGCCTGACACCTACCTCTACTCGTGTAGACGAATTGCTTTTGCTGGCTCTCTGGAATGGGAGCAGGAACCACTGCAACTTCCTGGAATGGAGTCGGGCCCACGGAATGAAATTCCGACAAGATATCATTATGCCCAGGAGTATAACCCTGGCCAGAGGGACTCTGCAGAGAGACTGAATTTGATGGATCGTTAGGCATATACTGGCCTGTCATTCTGGTGACAAAAAAACTTCGCTCGTCTCTGTATCTATTACAGCCCCCAGATGGAGCAAGCAAGAGGTTGGGCTTAAGTGACTCTTTTCTAGGTTGACCAAGAACCCATGATTGGGTTAGCAGATCTGCCTCCTCTTGGGATTGAGATGAGGACTGCACCAGGATTTCGTCAAGGTAGCACTGAAGAGGCACGCCACTAATGCAGCCATTATCTTTGTAAATGTGCAGGGTGCAGACGACAAGCCAAATGGCAAGACACGGTACTCAAAGTGTCTGCCGCAGTAGCTGCATGTGCAAAGGCCTGATGGGTACATGCAAATACACTTCCGTAAGGTCCACAGAAATTAGAAGATCGCTCTCCCTGATACCCTGTAGAATGGATCTCAGGGAGTGCATCTTAAACCTTCTGTAGACAACAAAACGGTTGAGGCCCTTCAAGTCCAAGATGGCTGTCCACCCACCGGATGCTTTGGGGATGACAAATAGGCAGGAGTAGAACACCTGACCCTATTGATCTGGAGGAACTGGCTGTATGGCCCGCACATCCAGAAGGTGCCGGATAGCAGCCTCCATCAGTGCTATTTGCACAGAATCCCTAGATACGAGAAAGCAGAGGAACAACTTGGGGGGAGCCGAAAGGAATTCCAGGGAGAGACCCGATCTTATGGTCTCTCAGACCCAGGAATCTGAGGTAGTGGAGTCCCACTGGTCTGCAAAGAGGGCCAAGTGACCCCCAATTGGGAGGTCAGGGCTACAATCTTTTTTTGCTGCGAAAGGAGCTCTCATCTCTGCTACGAAAGAGCCGCTTGAACTGAAAGCCCCTTCTGTTTCCAAACTGGAAGCCTGATCTGTCTGGCTGCTGCCCTGGGACCCGTCCATAGGGCCTGCGGTAAGGTTGAGGACTCGTCCCTGAGTAAGGCAGGTGAAAGGAATGGCGCTGAAAGGAATAGCCACCCCTGTAGTCAAAATGCCTGGAGATTGATGGGAAAACCCTTTTCTTATCCCTGTTCTCGACCAGAACAGAGTCCAAAGCCCCGCCAAACAGGTCCTTCCCATTAAAGGGAGCAGGCACCAATTTTAACTTCTGCTTGGTATCAGCCTTCCAGTGTGCCAACCAGAGCAGATGGCAGGCCAAAACCTGAGATGAAATGGACCTTGCTATGAATTTTGCCGCATTTAAACTGGCATCAGTGGTAAACTGAGTGGCGGCTAACAGTTTGCTCACATCCTGTTGAGCCCTGATGTCAGAGGCCAGGATCTGTTCCTGCAGTTGGCGTAGCCAGCACAGATAGGTCCTTGCAAAGAAGGATGCTGCAGCGGCGGCAATACAGCAGCTTGGTGTGATTTACGGAGCGCCAACTCCAATCTCTTTTCATCCAGCTTAAGTGCATCCTCAGAGTCCTTCAAGGCTGACAAGGATGTAGTTAATGCTACCACCGGGTCGTCTACTGCAAGAACCTGTATGAGGCCAGCCAAATCGGGAGCTTGTTTGTAAAACTTCCTCTCATAGCCTGAAGGGCTGGCATAAGTACCAGTAACGGCCAATTGCCTTTTAACCATGTCTAGGAAGAATTTGGACACCGGAACGACTTCCACCTCTGTGACGGGTTCAGTGAAAATCATATCATCCTCCTCAGATGGTTCAACTGGAGTGGTGGTAGACACTGCCACATTATCTAGATGAGCCGTAGTCCTGGCCTTATGCAACAAGAACTTAAATGGGAAGGGAATAACCCTGTAAATACTGGTTGATTAGGGGCGAGGTCCTCGTCCTCCGACATATGCTGGCCCATCTGTCCCTCCTTGTCCTCAGATTTATGAGACTCACTGTGACTAGAAGATGATGGGGACTGAGGACCCTGAAATTCAGGGAGATAGTCCCTCTGTTGCACGGCTTGAGGATGAAATTGAAATTGGTTAGAAGTTGATATTTGAACCTGGTTCTGGAATTGGCTGATGCCACTCCCTGAGTCTGAAATGGAAGGAGAGAAACTGATTGGCAACTTTTCTGCACCCCTGCTGCAATTTCCTGTCCGACTGCCTCTGACATTCAGAAGCTCAAGGCTGGGGGCATGACTGCTGGCTGGTATTCCTCTGGGCAGAGCTCTGCCACAGTAGGAGTGAAGGTGGCCTCTGGAGCCAGCCTCGGTCTCCTAGCCAAGGGCTCCCCGGCAAATGAAGTTGAAGCCCAAGTAGGGAATGTGGGAATGGTAGATTCCCTGCAGCTGGGGGATACCCTGTCCCCTAGCGATAGGAGAAGGCCAGGCCAGGCCAGGGAGGCACCATGAATGACTCCTTCAGCGGGCAATGATAAATCCAAAGGAACAGTCGGGATAGGGAGGCAGTCTCTGCGCTCCCAATGGGAGCAGGCAACACTGCAATATCAACCTCTCTGAGTCGCTTCTCCAGCTGTTTGTCCAGAGCCTTCTGGCGTCATCTGGCATCTTTTTTCTCCACCTTGGAAGCCTTTTTTGCAGAGGAGGCAGCTGATCTCATCTTTCCCTCTGCCATCTTTCCTATTGCTCTAGGTGTTGAGAACATAGGGCCAAATAGGTTCAAACATGAAAAGAATGCAGGTGTGAATAAGGTATACCCCAGCTAGGGTAGGGACCTGATAGCGGATGAAAGCCCATTGAAATGGTAAATTTCCAAGGCCCAGGGCACCTCTCTCTGACAAGTCAGGGGAAGCCCAAAGATGGCACTCCCATGCAATATTGCTGATGCAACCTTGCAGGCTTGGGCCTGGCAGCGAGGTAATGCGTCTGTAAGCGGGATCGCGCAGACGCGCTTCACACTTTTGATAATCTTAATTAAATTTCCTTTTTTTAAAATTAGCAGAGGCAAAATAGCTCAGATTCACAGTGGGTAGCTCTGACCCTCAGTGTGATCAGTCTCTGCGAGGCAGTCAATGGTGGAGTGACTAGGACCAGAAAATGGCGGCCACTCCTGAGGCACGCCCTGGAGTGAGCCTCAAACGATATGGGTAGCCAGCCAGGTTACACTACCGCACTTCACGCTGAGGCTGCTGAACAGTCGCAAATAAAGTCAAATAAGCTGCTCAGGGAGGAGATGGCAAAAAAACATGGCGATCAGCCAAGTAGCCAGGGAAGTTAGTAACGGCAGACAAAATGGCGTCCCCACCTAAATGCCAAATGGGTTGGTCTCCAACTTCCCCAGAGGCAATCAGCAGGGTCACACTACTGCGCTTCGCTCTGGTTTGCCCTGCAAGTGCCAACTAAGCCGCTTTTAGCAATCCGATTCGATGAGGGAGCCGAATACTGATGGGGCTGCAAGCCTCTCTGGGTTCCTTTATCCCAGTCAAATTGGCAGTTCAGCAGACTGGAGACCAAAATGGTGTGCCCGCCCTTTTTCTCCCTGGTTCTGTTCGATGAGGAACTGTCTCCAACAGCCAGTGGGGTCACACTACCGCGCTTCATGCTACGGCTGTAATAGGGCTCACTGACTGACTGACTTAAGTGACCCATTAGAGCTTCGGGAGACGAGAATAAGCCAGTGCTGCTGGTGGAGCTCCCACAATGGTGCCAATCAGTCCGGTCTGTAAATGACTCTCCCACTCTCAATAGGACCCATCACTTGCCTGTAATCAGTTGATAGGATAGGAGCCAGTGGTATCATGCTACCGCGCTTCACACTGAGGCTGCAAGTCAGATGGTGGCTAGAGATTGGGTCCGATAATAAAGCTAAGCTGCAACCTGATCAGATAAGCAAAGCCCCAAAGGCTGCGTGCTAATGCGCCTTCTTTAAATCTTTGTGGGAAGGCAGTGGACAAAGGCAAAAGTCTTCTAGCCACTGGAGCTAGGATGGCCCCACGATCCTAGACTAAAGAATTGAAGCAAAAAATTCTCCACCATATATTTCTATACTAACTAGCTCAGCCACAAAAACTATGTCCAAAAGAAGCTTGACTGAGCCAAAACTGGGAAAGAAGGACAAGAAGTGGAGGTGTTGTCCTCAGAACTTTAACTCAGTCAATTGAACTCAAGACAGAAGCTAAACACTGGCCTGGACTCTCGGAACAGCTCACCGGAGAAACTCAATTTTTTTATCCTGAGAGGCTTGGATCAAGAAAGACTCAGGGGTTCCCTCTGGTGGTAGCTGAGAGCAGCTAGCAATGGGACTTTGAGGCTTGTCTCTCATATCATCTGATTGCTCAGTATAGTGCCAGAAACAGGTTTCTGCCCCTTTTGGTGGTGATTACTGTCCTTTTTGGCAGCCTCCTTTTGTGTCTTGTCACAGAGCTTTCTTAAAGTTCTGTCTCTTCTTTGAGCATCATCCTCAGCAGTCTTGGAGCTCTTCTGAGACTCCACTGCTTTCTTTCTCTCCTTGGAGTAGACTCTTTCCTTAGGGAGAGATGACAGACAGCCCTGCTCCGCCCCTTGAGGGCTATTCAACTTTGGCATAATGCCGCTTGTCTTTGCTGTTAACGGAGTGCGTGTCTGCCATTTTGTTTCTTTAAAACTGACATGCAGTCAGAAAAAAAATGGCTCTCTGTCTTTGTAGTATTAATAGGCAGAGTATGTCCGGAATGTGGACAGTGACCCTATCACTCCCAAGCCTGGGAGGAAGCCTAGATCCTGAGGGCAACCGCTCCAGAGGGTTAACATCATTGCCCAGAGGATCATTGGTTGCCCTCTCCCCTCCTTGGAAAAGCTTTATAGCTCACGCTGCCTTAAGAAAGTTCAAAATATTCTCAAAGATCCATCTCATCCTGGGCACCCTTTCTTT
>JAOYMU010000077.1:8619616-8634206 GCA_025802295.1 Psammodynastes pulverulentus
CACTCTTTGTACAGATGTGTGACATCAGCATATGCACTAAGGGAGTGGGGTTTTAATCACAACATTGCAATCTCCATTTTTACTTTTTTGATGCCCCCGTGCCCGCCTTTGCCTTGTGGACACTGCTGAGACTAGGATAAAGGAGAAAAAATGTCACCGAGATAAATTGTCATTACTTTTTTGTTATTTACATACATCTATGTCATTATTCTAATAATAGTAGGAAATGAGTTCAGGAAAATTTCTCCAACAATTTCTAGATGTATCTGAAAACTCAACTACATAGGCCACAGGTGCCAAATACAAGGCCCGGGGGCCGGATCTGGCGCGCGGGACCGCCCTGGAAACAGCAAAGGAGTGGTCCACGGTGTCTTTGCCAGTGAAAACGGGCTCCCAATTTCCGTTTTTGGCTGGGATGGCCTCCTGCAACTCTCAGCCAGAGAAAATAATGGCCCTCCCGAGCTCCGTTTTCGCTGGCAGAAGGTTGCAAGAGGCCTTTGCAGCCAAAAACAGAGACTGGGAGTCTGTTTTTGCTGGCAGAGCTCTCGGGCCGCCACAGGTGCCCCCGACACAAGAGAAGTCAAGCTGGCCATGCCCACCGTGGCCACACCCACACTGGCCCCAAGGTCAAACACGTACCTGATGCGGCCCTCAGTGAAATTGAATTTGACACCCCTGACATAGACCAATAAAAGCAAATATTTTGCATGTTACAGGCATTCAGAAATGTGTGACTTCTCCAGAGTTTCTTTCATGCTGCCACAGAAATCTCTGGATGAAGGGAAACCACTGGGATTAGCATTTCTTAAAGGAACTGGAAGAATCCACCCAACTGGTTACAATCCACAATGTCCAGACAATATCTCAATGGCACAGAAAGAAGTTTTCTGTTGTTTTGAAATTTAATGGCTCAATAATAGCTTAAAAGCCCATTCAAAGAATTGTTACCTAGCTGCTAGAAATGTATTGTTTGTTTTGTATCTAGATTTTAAGCACTTTTATAACCATTACTGTCAGAGATTGTTCTGGAAACACTTTGATAAATGAACATTTTGTTATGCCAAAATATTATGTTAAAAACCTTACCTTTGGTATGGGGAACCGCAACTGAGCAATCTGCACTTCACTGACAAAAGGAACAGTGATTCGATTTGGAAGCACTAGATAATTAGATATTATATCTAGTATTATAGTGTCAGATAACCCACTAAATGAAAAAAAAAATCAATGAAGATATTTTAAGGTTAGCATTAATTATACGTGCTGCCATTATCAAAACAATTACATGCAAGCTGCACTTCCAATACTTAGCAGGGCAGGAAAATAAATATACAAGTTGAAATTCTTTATTTTAGTTTAGTGTTCTGCTCAATCTGGTTTCTATTTGGGATGGGGGGAATTGTCTGGGATATCAAACCAAATACATTTCCATTTCATAAACCAACTACATAATTAAAAAAAAAATTACAACAAGCCTACATATGAAAACACCCTGTCCTTTGTCTTCCATGACTTATCATCATCTTTTACAGACTTCTGTGATTTACTTTATAATGGTATTCAGTGTTGCATAAAAAAGGCTATGGATTGTCTCCCTTATTTAGGATAGAAAATAACAGCAAACAACCAATCTATTAAATTGAATCATATGGATAAGGAACATTCCAACCCATCTCCGTTTCTTTCAGAATATTTTCAGGAGAGAAAAAACATTTATGTTTTCATAAAAACATTATTCCCTTTAAGCAATGGTGCTGACGCTGATGATTTGCTTTTTACAAATGATCCAAAAATGGAAGTAAGCCCAAAGCATGTATGAATTTCATCAATACCTTTGATCACCACAAGATGGAAACAGCAGTTTAGAATAAGACAGATGGCCTCATTATATCTGTATAAACCTTATTCTTCCTTCCTGCATTATCTTTCATCATAATATATGATGGTCTACTGATTAGCTCAAAAGGTTCCTTATTCAAATAAACGATGCAGTGTTACGTTTAATATTCACCACCTATAAAAGCTATTATTTTGTTTTTAAAGGCCAAGCTGAGGCAAATAAAATACGCTGTCAGTTTGACTGCTTTATTTTCTGCCTGCCTGGAAGTCACGACCATTTGCTCCCTTTAAGGACTTTCATCTTGTTTACCACAAATATTATGAAGCTGAATTAATTATGGAAAAAAATTACAAAATTAAATTAGTTTAAAACTTAAATTTGGGGCTGCCATAACCCTAACCTTAAAAACAATTTATTTATTTATTAAATTTCTATGTTGCCCACCTCCCCAGCAAGATGACTCTGGACAGCTTACAAATTTATAAAAACAAATGAAAAATAAAAAGATTAAAACAGACATTAAAAATATTGTTAAAATTGTGCTTAAAAACAAATATTATGAAATTAATTGTGGAAAATACTATAAAGTTAAATTAACAAGTATTATGAAGTCATATTAATACATGGGCACGCAACTATATATATTTTTCCCATCACCTTTTTTGGGAGAAAGGCATGGGGGGGGGAGAAATAAGAATGTAATGAAGCGTCTCCAGATGACGAATTAGGAAATAATGAAGTCAATCCATTAATTCTAATTAGGATATCTTTTTATAGAATTGGTATGAAACATGAACGCTGAGTCATCTCCTTCCCTGCCCATAAATACTATCCACAGTCTTCTGTTGTCCTGTATCAAGCCAGGAAGGAAAACAATAATAACAATAAAAAAAGAAGGCTGGGAAATCACAAGCCTTCCAGTATCTATCCATCCTGATAATCTGGCTGCAAAGAAGTGGAAAGTAGAGAACAGACAATGTCCAACTGTACAATGTACAAATGTACATCAGATATAATATAAAAGAGAGATTATTAACAAACAGCGATGGGACAGATGAAGGAAAACAGCCAATACCGGGCTCTCATTAACATGAATCCAACTCTGTTCCGGAGCTCCCCTGGATTTGCAAGATACATGTTTACAGCAAAATCCCAGTTTAAGAAAACAATACTCTGATCTGACTGGTATCAGTTCAGCTCAAAGAGCAGCAAGTATCATGGGATTTAAGTTGTTTACATGAAATGCAGCTAGTTTGTTTAACTGTAAAACATGCCTGCAGTCTACCCTTGGTTACTTTCATGCCACTCTTAAATTAACGCATACTGACAAATTTTAAACAATATCTGGTACTCACATCAGAGGTCAACAATGAAGACTAATTAAATTTCACTGTGGTCATATAAACTCGCCTGCCTGCTTTGTCTTAATCTCACACACACAAAAATTGTGTCAATTTTGATATTTTCCTTATATAAACTACAAATCGTTGCTAAAATGATCCTTCTGCCTTTGAAGTAAAATATTTTTGGATGGATCAGGAAGGATAGCTCCACGAAGTCAGCTTACTTGTGGGTGAATTAAATTTAATTAATAAATAAAAATATTTATATTCCCCCATAGCAAGAAAAACTTTAGGGAATTAATCTAACAACCTTATAGCAGCAAGGGGCTGTTAATGACATAACCCTCACAAAACATAAGATGGCTGTCAAATGTATCACACCAGTGTCCGATGATTCTGGCTCCTCCATTGTACAGCTGGAAAGATGCGAATTGCAACTACCCTCACCCCTTCAAGAAAGTTTATTTTCTAAATAGAAGACACATGCCACTTCTAGCTGCCCCAACTCATCGTATTAAGCTAGCTACCAGAAGCAGTGCAATTCTGTACTCAGCCAAACACTGCTAAATCATCAACAGGTGCTTTGGATGCTACATCTCCCTAATAATTCAAAAAGGGCCAGTGGCCAAGCAAGAGGTCACAGCAGACACTTTTTATTGTAAGGGTGATGAAGAGGGCCAGTATGTAATTATGAAGACAATTGTGCCGATGTTTATATCTCTATTAAGGGTGCATCAAATAATGTCAGCCACCGTTTTTGGATTTCATCAGCTGTGGTTGGCCGGTTGCAGCTTTGCTGATTGATGGTTTCATTTCTTACTCAGTCTATCAATGTGATGCCAAGGATCCTACAGAGAGAGTGCATTTGGAACGTTTCCAGGTTTTAGATTTCTGGCTATGTCCATGATTCAGCTTCATATAGTAGCAATAGTGGTATCAGTGAACAAAACAGTCACTGTTTAGTTTATACAGCAATGTTAGGCACTTGATGATTAAACAAAAGCTATTGGGGCAATACCGATTTAGTCCTTCAGCTGTTAAGACATTCCCCCACACTCCCGTAATATGAGGCCCTAACCTTTGAATTCTGGTACTTTCCTAATTTGTACTCCATTTAAGTCTATGGCTGCTGGTGAGCAATCAGTGGAAGGTGCTTTTATCTTTGCTCTGTGGAAAGGATTTGCTGCTGAGAGAATTACACGCAAGATCAGATGGTTCCTACAGCACATTTATGACGCTTCAACCTGTACAGTTCACATCAAAAGTCGACTATCAAAGGCCTTCCCAGTCTGCATAAGGGCATGGTCAAGAACGTGTCCTGTCTCACTCCCTCTAAATATGGGTAGTCCTCAACTTACAACCACAACTGGGACCAGAATTTCCATTACTAAGCAAGGCTGTTTGTTAAATGAGTCACACCAATTTTATGTCCTTTTTGGACATGGTTAAATGAATCATTCTAGCTGTTAAGTGAAGCACATGGTCCTTAAACAAATATAGCTTCCTAATTGACTTTGCTTGTTGGAAAGTTGTGGTAGGGAAGGTTGCAAATGATGATCACATGGCCTATTTATGCTGTAATCTTAATAAATACATACCGGTAGCCAAGCACCTGATTTTTGATCATGTGACTCTTGGGATGTTATGCCAGTCATAAATGTGAGAACTGGTCCATGTCATTTTTTTCAATGCCATTGTAACTTCAAATGGTCACTGAACGGGAAATTGTAAGTTGAGGACTACCTATAATATATGTCACCATGAGAAACAGTTTCACAACTAAGGGTGGAATTCATCACTGACGTTATATATACAGATGACTACAAATATAACCAAAAATATAATCCCACAAATATATTATCAGAATTAGCAATGAAATTGTTGCTGCATGCTTATTTAGGAAGCTTAACTTCTGGTTTGTTTGTTTTTTTTATTTTCATTAGCATACTACCAACGGTCAGATATTAGCAGAAGATGAAGATGAAATATTTCAACCTAATTAAATATCTGCAACATGCCGCAACATACTAAATGCAGCTGATTTTGTTAAGGTACGTGGAAATATACATATCAATTGTATAGAATGGCTTCATCACTTAACCTCAGATATTTTCCACTTCAGGTCTTAAAATCATTTGACTGCAATGCAAGCTGGAATGACTTACTGTCTTTCTTTGAAAGGATGACCCAACTAGAACTTGACAGCTAGAATGAAAATAGCTTTTCATGCATAAAAACATGTTGTTTTCTTCTGCATGTTACAGTATTAAAGATGACAGCAGAGGCTGATTCATCCAGAAAACTGAGCAGTATAGAAATCTAATTTTGTTACTGGTAATTATATAAACCTTTTCCCAATATTTTTCAACAGTCTAAAACTAAAACCCAATCTATCCATTAGTCTACAGCTTGTATAATACCTTAATAAATTAAAAATGCCGTTCACAATCCTATACAAGTAGTCCTCGACTTACAACAGTTCATATACTGATCATTCGAAGTTACAATGGCACTGAAAAAGTGACTTAGGACTATTTTTCACATTTACAACCATTGTAGCATTGATCAAAAGACACTTGGCAACTGACTCATATTTATAACATTTGCAGTGTCCTGGGGTCATGTAAACCCCTTTTGCAACCTTCTGATAAGTAAAGTCAACGAGGAAACCAGATTCACTTAACAACTATATTACTAATGTAACAACTACAGTGGTTCATTTAACAATTAGGGCAAGAAAAGTCATAAGATGGGGAAAACTCACTTAACAAATGTTTCACTTAACAACAAAAATGTTGGGCTCCATTGTGATTATAAGTTGAGGACTACCTGCATATTACACCATTTGACCCTTTGATGAACTGCAGGCTTTCATTTGTGTTCCAAGTTAAAATCTATGGAGATTCTCAGTCATCCATGTCATGGTTGTCCCAAAGGTGCTTTTCAAGAGGCAACTGGACTTTCTGATTTTTCTTTGAAGACGTTTCAGCTTAGAACTGAAAAAGCTTCTTGGATGAGGAGTGAAACATCTTCAAAGAAAAACCAGAAAGTCCAGTTGCCTCTGGATAAATCAGATACTGTACTCGTCTAACTGACCACCATGTGCCAAGTGTTGATATTAATCTTACTTCCAAACTCAAACTCAACTTCTACTCTTCCAGTGATATCACAGGACAGCATTATATAGCCCTCAGAAGTTGGAATGGCAGATTGTGGCAAGAATGTAAGGGAGATATAGCAACTTCCTCTACTGACTTTCTGAAAATTGGCAGACAAGGTTGCAAACAATAACATAATAACATTGTAAGTGCAAGCCAGTTGCCCAGGGCCCAGATCCTATGACTGCAGGGATTCTGGGACTGTCAAAAGACTGGTCAAAACCACCATTTGTTCTGCACCATCGTAACGTTGAATGATTGCTGATGGAAGACATTCACGTAACTTTTTGCAAAAAAACTGACAAACATATATGCATACTAAGTTGTACATATCTATAGAAATAAATTCATTCAATTTCGGCTTACTTGAGTCCTGGAATATCCAGAAGATTGGTCAGTCCTGTCCAGTTAATTTCCAAAACCTGGAAAGATATGAAAAATAATATTAAAATGTTGCTTAACCACAGCTTAAGAAGCAGGGTATGTTGATGGTCAGAAGAATTTCTGCTAAAACTCACTGAAAAAACCATGAATTTTTATGTACCAATGATTTGGTTAGAAACACTAATCTTAGATAAGAAAAATAAGTGTAGTGACCCTTTAAAGAAGAGCTCTCCAGCCTTTGCAACTTCAAGAAGCCTGAAATTCAAGCCCCATAATTTATTAATTATTTATGTGTTTTTTAAAAATTAATTCCTTAAATTATAGAATTGCAGCAATAGCTGTGAAACTTAACATTCACCTGTTTGAAGATTGTCAAAGATTGGAAAGCTTTAAAGTAATGTACGTGTTTTACCAGAACAAAACTGAGTCACAGGATCTCAATTTATGACTACCAAGAAGGTGATAATTTAAAAGCAATGAAATAAAAAAAATTCTTTTAGGAAGGAATTTTTTTAAAAATTCAATGTATTCAACATTTGTTCAAAACTCAAAACAACTACAGATAGTTCTTGCTTATCAACATTTCTGTGAGCTTTGTCCCATTTTACAACCTTTTTGCCATCGTCGTTAAGCCAAAGTTATTAAGTGAATCATGTTAAGCAAATCTGGCTTTCCCCATTGACTTTGCTTATTGGAAAGTCAGCAGAGAACATGCCAGTTGCCCGAATTTTGATCATGTGACCATGAGAATGCTGCAGTGGTTGTTAAGTCTGAAAACCAGTCATAAGTCTCCAAAGCAGTACTAGGTTTGGCCATTCTAGGAATTAGGTAAACTGTACCCCATGCAATCCCTTCTCCAGGTTGATGAAAAAACAAATTTATTCACCTGGTGATACAGTATTAATGCAAAAAATCATGCTCCAGAATTTACAGCAAAATGGCTAATAAATACTGACTTCTATAGTTGTGCACAAGGGTCACTTTCATATACAAATCTATGATAAAGATATCAGACAGGCAGTACAACTGTAATGGAGCCAGCTCATTATGGTTGTAAGTTGTCATAGTTATAAAACAGGTCATCATGTGACCGCACACATTTTTATGAACTCTTCTGAGGTGGTGGTTAAGCAACTATTGCTGTTGTAATGCAACTTTGGTGGTTGCATTTTTCTTATGGGCCGTTTTTGCACTAAAACATCATAAAATGTGGTCATGTGACTGCAGGACGCTGCTGCAGGCCAGTTGCCAAGTGTCCAGCATCAGCTCAATGTGCCTCTTGATTAGTTTAATGCATTTCTATGTTTGCCTATTAAGATCTTACTCTGAATAACATGTGCTGACTTGTCCATAGTTTTCCCTTTTAGAAGCCAACATTTTCATTGACTTCCAGGTTGCAGATGTGCAATGTGCCCCATTAGAGTGTTGTGGGGAGAGGGGAAAAAATGTTCCCCTTTCTCCAGACATGAGAACTTTTTTCAGTGATCTAAATTGTAGTTCATTGACTTTCTCCAACTGAAGAATTTAAATTTATATGGGTAACCATCGACTACATCATGCATGTATGTATCAACTGTAGACTTCTTTTCATAAACAGTCTATTAACTGTAGAACCAATATCTGGTCATACATTTAATAGCACAGTAGCAATACCACAGACTTATATATACTGCTTTATAGTGCTTTTCACAGCCCTCTCTAAGTGGTTTACAGAATCAGCATATTGCCCCCACAATCTGGGTCCTCAATGCAGAAAATACAGTATCTCACAGGTCAAGTACAAAAAGTTACAAACTAAAGACATAGATTTTAATCTAATCTGCTAATTGACTGGATTTTGATGTGCAGAGAATATTTATAGGCCTTAAAACAAGACAGTTATAGGAAATTCCATTAGTGATCCATTAGAAATCACACAAGCTAGATGTAGTAGTTTGCTGCCTTCAGTCTGTCTTTTGAGGTACCGGTATTTATGCCTAAATTAGGACTTCACCTTTTTTCAGCTAGTAGGCCCATTTAGTATTTTGAGAAGATATTGTAAACAATCTTGCAAAATAACTGCAGAAAGGACTTCCCCATTTAACATAATAGCTGTCATGGGAGATACGTCCAATTAAAAAGTACTAAGGAATGAATGGTTACAACCATTCCTAAGGGATATTCTCTACTTCCCATTTATCTTTGTCTTTGTTCTGAACAAGGCGGAGATACTTGCAATAAACAGACATAAACATACACACACATAGGCATATAGTGTAACAACTCAGCATTTTTATGTACTAAGAATATGAGATGCATCAGAGACCCAGAGGCAGCGTTGACAAGGAAGATTTGTTGATGGCTGGCACTCTGCTTTATGTTGATGGCTGGCATAGCACGCCAGCTCGCTTTTTTATTTTTAATTTAAAAGGTCTTTTTGAATGTAAACAGATGGAGGCAAGGTGTGCGTTAGGTCCCAATTGAAATATCAGTGGGTCCCCTAGCATCTATACAAGTCTTACCAATCACTTGCAAAGTTTAAACTGTTTGTACAATAAAGGCTTGTTCGTTATACCCTCAAATTAACCCAAACTTGGAAGATAATTTGCAGTTTGCAAAAAGCAAGTTAATTCACCAGTATGGACTAAATACAGAATTGTCAAAGTCTACTGGCTTAAATGAAACACAGATATGTGCAGTTTGCTTGAAACCTTTAGTGCAAGAAAAGTTGTAACAAAAATGTGATGTGTTTTTTCTACATCATTTTGAGTTTAATGAAGATATTTTAATAAGCATCTAACATTCATATCATCTTCTATTAGTTTACCACAATGACTGATTTTTTTAAAATAAGAAATACAAGGCAAAAGATGCCTGACAAAAACTTTGGCTCACGAACCACAGAAGACATAAGCAAATTCATTAGACAAGTATGTTCAGAACTATTAATTCAGGCAGTGCTACCATATATAGTCATCACAGCCAGCAACAGACACTGACTAAAGAGTGCACTGAATTATTGCCAAATGTTACTTTGGCCTGGAAAATATGAGAAGAAACATTACTAGATGCCAACTAACCCAACATTTCTCTCTCTGGACAAAATAGTGATTTTTCTCCCTTGCTGTAGCCACTGACGATCCAAGTGATAGAAAAGGGCTATAATAAAATGTCTGCTTGTAACTCCAGAGGAAGGATTTGTAAGAATTCTATTCTATTAAACATTTTAGATTATTGTATTACTTTATTGCAAATTATAAACATTCATTTCATTTTAATGGTACTATACTGAAAAACCTTAGGGCTGTGATCCTGGAAAACTATAATATTAATATGAGGGCTGCTCTTAAGTATTCTGGCTGCAGACATTATAGCTGCCTTGACACTTATGAAGCTTACTCAGTATGATAGTTGTCTAAAATATATTTTAACAGAATTCTAGTTTATTATTACTGAGTAAACATTTTAATCTATATTTTAAGTCTTTACATGGCCTTAAGCAGAGACTCTAACTTGTCAGCGCTCTAATAAGC
The DNA here is from genome assembly GCA_025802295.1 of Psammodynastes pulverulentus. Classification (NCBI taxonomy): domain Eukaryota; kingdom Metazoa; phylum Chordata; class Lepidosauria; order Squamata; family Psammodynastidae; genus Psammodynastes; species Psammodynastes pulverulentus. The sequence goes on from JAOYMU010000077.1 coordinate 8,629,854, forward strand.
ACACACCAGAAATAATTTACAAATCCCGGATTACAAATTATTGAGAGAGATACAAGCCAGATTTCTAGCTTTGGGCACAATACCACAGTTGATGATTGCAAGAGGAACCAAGCACTTGTCAATAATCAACTGTTCTTCAGAATCTTACAATGTTGTCACTGGCTACAGCAGACCTCCATCCCTCGTGGAAGCAGAATCAGAAATTGGCAAGTGATCTGAACGTATTCTACTGTAGGTTTGAGAAGAGACCACTGTCAGCTATCTCCACTCTGTCCATCTCAGATACATCAATAACACCTAGGTCTCCTAAACCTGACTCCATCCCTCTGCCCCCCCCCATCTCTGGTGATCTCAAAAAAAGATGCACAAGGTCTATTACACAAACAAAAAGATGGAAAAGCACCAGGGCCAGACAAGGGAACGCTTTCTTGCTTAAGAGTCTGATCAACTGACCCCCCATCTTCACCAGCATCGTTAATAAAACACTGGAGATGTGTTATGTTCCTTCTTACTTCAAACACTCTATTGTCCAAGAAGCCCTCCATCAAGGAGTTGAATGCCTACAGACCAGTGGCTCTGACCAGTTATGAAAACCTTTGGAAGGTTAGTGCTGGCCCAGCTGAAAGCTGTCATGGATCTGCTGCTAGACTCTTTGCAAATTGCCTACAGTGGAAATAGGTTGGCAGATGATGCTGTCAATATGGCACTGCATTACATCTTATAACATCTTGAATCCCCAAAGAACTATGTAAGGCTCTTTTTTGTGGGTTTCAGCTCAGCCTTCAATACCATCATTCCTGAAACTTTCCTCTCTAGCTGACTCAGCTAGTTGTGCCTGATTACATTTGCAGATGGATCATAAGCTTTTATAATGAATAGGAAACAGCAGGTGAAGCTAGGGAAAATCACATCCAACACCCGTTCAATTAGTACAGGAGCCCCACCACGGCTGAGTGCTCTCTCCATTCTTCTTCTCTCTATATACCAAAGATTGCATCTCGAAGGATCTCTCTGTTAAAGTACTGAAGTTTGCAGATGATACAACAGACTCAACATTGCAGACTCAATATTGGTCTCATTTGAGACAATGATGAGTCTGCGTATGGACAATAGGTAGATCAACTGGCCCTGTGGTGCAATCCAGAACAATCTGGAGCTGAACACACTTAAAACTGTAGAGTTGATAACAGATTCTAGAAGTTCTCCCATTCTACTACATCTTACAATATTAGGCAACACCATATCAACAGTAGAGACCTTCACATTTCTACATTCTGTTATTTCCATGGGCTTGACATGGACTCTAACATCAAAATATCCTTAAAAGGGCACCACAAAGAATGTTCTTCCTGCATCAACTCAGAAAGCTCAGATTGCCCAAGGATCTGATGATACAGTTCTACAGAGGAATTATTTTGTTTGTCATTTGTACCTCAATAACTGTCTGGCTTAGCATAGCAACCAAACAGGACAGATACAGACTTCATACAGGTAATTAGGACTGCAGAAAAAACAATCGTTGAGAATCTGTATACTGTTGACGGCTGAGAAAATATCTACAGCCCCCTCACATCCTGGACATAATCAAGTTCAATTTCTCCCCTCAGGATGCCGCTATAGGGCATTGCATGCCAAAACAAACAGATATAGTTTTATCCCCCATGCTGTCACTCTGCTGAACACTTAATTTCCACAGCACTGTCTCATTTCTCATCTTTTATCCTCTTCTCATCTTTCTTACTATCTTCTCCTATTGGTTACTTATGATTTATTGATTGTTGTTTGTAACTTATGATTAATGAGTGTAATTATGATTATGGCCTCTGAGCTATTGCTTGCTGTTTGAGTTTATGCACTGGAGACAAATTCCTTGTGTGTCCAAATCACACTTGCTTAATAAAGAGTTCTGTTCTGTTCTGTTCCATTCTGTTCTGTTCCGTTCCACTCCACTGTATTCTATTCTAATGTTATACTACAACAGTTATAAGGAAAAAAGAAATATAGAAATTTCCACTTACTGGTTTCCTAAGGAAAAATAAAGATAGTGCTCCAATTAAAGGTATATCACCAAGCAGAGGTTCCAATATAACTCTCATTGTGCCATGAATCTAAAATAAAAAAAGAAAATAGCCATGATCAAAGCACTAAGCCAGTTTGGTGTAGTAGTTAAAGGCATCAGGCTAGAAACCAGAACACCATGAGTTCTATTCTAATCGCCTTACACACAAAACCAGCTGGGTGACCTTGGATCAATCATGCTCAATCCTAGCAAGCAGGTAGTAGCAAACTACTTCTGAAATATTTCAAAGAAAACACCAGAATCCAGTCCATGTAGTCACCAGAATAAAAGGTTGACTCAGGGCTACATGCATGTATACATACACAGCACTAACCATGAATTAAAAATTACTTTAACTATTATATATTATGCAAAACTTCAATCTAAACTTGAATAATGTTAAACAGAATAAAACTATACCATTTCAACTGTAGCTGAGGTCTGGAGGTACATTTATGGAAATGTGAACTGCTAACAAGGTATAATGGATAAAAAAAAGAAAAGAAACTCACCTGTATACTTTTTACTCCAGCTCTACAGAAGTATCTCTTGATCTCCAAATCAATTTCACAGTTTCCCACAAAACTGAGAAATATAAGAAGACATAAAATATAAGATAATGTAGGTACATACAAGCCATTAATAAATTTCTTATAAAAAAACAATTTCAGGACACCAAAAGTTTAAGAATTCACTTTTTCTCTAAATTATAGCAAGACTGTAGCAAGACCCACTGAGGCTTAGGTAAAATGTACCTTTAACTATCTTGTATATGTTGTACAACCACCATCATAGCAAAAACGTTAGTTTGTTTAATGTTAAAAAGTTTAATGTCAATTTTATACATTATTACATATTGATTATGTTGTACACCAGCCAGAACATAGTGTGTGTGTGCGTGTGTGTATGTGTAATTCATTTAAATATTATTCTATCTATCTATCTATCTATCTATCTATCTATCTATCTATCTATCTATCTATCGTCCTTGCGTACAAACTACTTATTACTGTACATTGCTTTTTTTCCTTATAATTTAACACTGTGTTAGTTTAGGCTACATATCTAATAACATAAACAAGACAAAAAAGGAAAAGACTAGTCGATTGTACCCAAACAATTAATTAATGACCTTCAGGTCTATATAGATTGGCTTAAGTCTTTGCAACACAGCTTACATGAAATATGATCCACTATTTAGACACAGACTGAAGCAGAACACTTTATCCGCTGAGTATATAATGGCTGTGAACTATTTACAGCTAAATCAATCTGCAGATCTAAGACATGACTACAGATCCTTTATATACAGAGCTCCACTGCTTGCCTTTTATTTCATTCATATTCTCACAATTTAAAAAGCTATTGTTTTGCATACTATGCAAAAGTGGAGTAGCAAAAGAGTTTTACTTTCAATATTAACAAACAAGAATATAATTACATTAGCCACTAAACTTTAAGCTATTCATCATGAGTAGCATCAAGAGTATTTGCTCATTCAGAATGCAAAGCTGATATAGTCACTTGTCCAAAAAAAGAATGAAATGGGGAAGTACTATAGTAGTTAAAATTAGATTTATTCTTTCATCAGACCATGCATCACTCTTAGGTGACATGGTGTTGTAGTACCATGCTTGACATCTAGCAACAAATAATACAAACCTGCAAGAAATCTAGAGTCTATTTTGCAACAGGATCATCACATCCCCCAACAAATATAAAACAAAATTAGGGGTCCTTTTTCACACTTTTCCTCCAATGTGATAATTATGCCAGCTCCCACCACAATTCTCCTCTGTTTCCATACAGAAAAATAGGACAAACCCAGGCCCATCTATTAATGGACACATCAAAACTCAGCAGGACTCAAAACAAGGGCAAAATAATATTAAACTATTTCAATACTCACAACAGACCCTAATGCAACTTTAATCCAAGATAAGAATGAAAAATTACTGAAATCATATCAGAATGTTAATGCTTAATTTTTAATATTTGTTAATGTTAGTGGGTTTAGATATATATTGTTTTAGTTTTCTTACAGGATGCCCAGAGTCACTTGCTTGTGAGAAGAATGACTCTCTAACTTAGACAAAACCGCCCCGAGTCTTCGGAGATGGGGTTATTAAATATAAATTTAATAATAGATAGATAGATAGATAGATAGATAGATAGATAGATAGATAGATAGATAAACAAACAAAGTAAAATATTTCCGGAAATCTCAGAAGATGCCAACAAACACGACAGTCTTTAATACATTAGAACAATTAATTGATAAGATGCTTATAAAT
>JAOYMU010000077.1:8672424-8686249 GCA_025802295.1 Psammodynastes pulverulentus
CCCAGAATACCCAGCCAGCATATCCTGGCTAGGGAATTCTGGGAGTTGAAGTCCACATGTCTTAAAATGACTAAGGTTGGGAAACACTGAGCTAGAGTAACCTTTCTAAAGCATTCCGAGATACTTCCTTCTTAATAGGATAGTGGTTTCCTGTTTCTACTCATGCAATACCATCAGCAAGGAATGCTGACTGATTGGCCCCTGGCACCATCAATTTTTTCTGAGAGTGAAATTTGTTTCAAACTTCCAGTAGTTCAGAATTCAAAAATTGCATGTTCTGAAGCAACTTTAATTTAAAAAAAGCTATTTAATAAAACAACTCTATATCTATTGTCTTGAGGTCTTGCCATTAGTCTCTTCAGCTCAAGTGAGTCCTTTGGCTTTTCCAGGTTTCTGTCACTTGGGTGCTGACAGCAAAAATTAAAAGGAAACTGAATTGCTCTTATAGTTTCAGGTACTGTTAATCTATTCTCCAAGTGAGGTACACATTTTCTTTCTTTTTTCCCTTCTTTTTTAGAAAAGGAGTAAAGATGACACTTGGAAATCAGATGAACTAAAAAAGCATCTTAAGGTGAACAATAATTCTACCTTAACTTTTTGTTAAGTACTTGGTAGAAAATACATTAAGAAATGAGGCATGCCCAAGAGCTCGGATATCATAGTAGGATTTACTTTCTTGTTTCTATGAATATCAGATTTGTGTCAGATTACAAATTTCTTTTGAAAGATCATATACATGTAGATCTATTTGAAATTAATACATTATTTGCATATATTTGCTATTTAATATTTCTTTTTACCTCCAGGAATCAAACCTACTTTGAAGGCAGCAAAGATAAAAGAGAAATAAACTAACAATATGAGTGTGATATTAGTAGCTAAAATTTAAAAAAACAGTTTATTTTGGCTTTCCGGAAAAATCTGAATTGAAAACGATATTCATTGTTTATTTGAGAATAATATATTCCAAAGTATAACAGAGCTACAGAGAATAGCTAGGGATGAGAAAAAGGCTTGTCTTCACTTTGAGCAACCCTTATGTTAACATATATGCCAAATCATGATTTGCTTGACCATGGTTTGTTAAGTAAATATATGTTTTAGTGCTTTATGTGAATTCAGCTAATCAACATGTGAGTGAATGTATGTATGAGTTATATCCCACCCAGTTTGTGCGATTCCAAAGAGCTGATAACTTTTCAACTATTAATCATTATACTAATTGCTGTGTGAGAAGTGAAATGAAGGATGGGTAAAAAATGCTAGTCATCTCAGAACTTAATAAACTTAGTACATTATATCTCAATATCACTACTTTCTTACATGAATACTGTTTATTGAGAGGTTGCAGTACTTCTGAAAATGTCATTAGCATTATTTCTAGTTATTATTCAATTTACAGTAGATGTTTAGAACCTGACTGCTCCCCAGATTCCAGGAAATCTCCTAAAGTTGTTTTTAAATGATATATTTTAACATAATTAAAAAGGAAGAGTATTAAATATTACAGACAAGAAAAGTTTTAAAATATATTTAAATTTTAATTTCTTTTAAATCTAAATAAACTAAAATGAGGCTTAATTTCATTGTCCTGACTTGATCCATTTTTTTTTGTTCACTTTCATGCCAGTGAAAACCAAGTATGCTACAGTGCTCTCTTCTTTTTCATTATCATTGTGTATTTCTTCTGTAATTGTGCCAAATGAAACTTTTTACGGTATTGATCTTGACGCGGTGGTATAGGAATTTCTCAATTTAGGACCAGTCATTTAACTGTTGTTCAAAGTTAGGATGGGCTTGACTTAACAAAGCTACTTATAACCCATCCTCAAAATTATGACTGGTATACCCTCTTAATCACATGATCACATTTCAGGAGCTTGGCAACTGGCTCATATGTACAATGGTTGCAGCATTCTGTGGTCACATGGACACAATTTGGAACATTTTTTTGCCAATTTCTGGCAAAAAAAATACGCGTTCAGGAGAATGGATTTGCTTAATGACCATGTGTGCCTTGCTTAACTACAGCTGGGACTCACTTTATGACTTGTAAAAATGGTTGTAAAATCAGGTTTAGTCACATTGTGCCTCGTTTATGACTGCAATAACTTCATGATCACAACAACTTATAATTGAAAATCTGGGCTGCATCGTAGTTGTGAATCTCAAGGACTACCTTTACTAGAATTATACTACTCCAACTTGTCTATAGTATCTGAAAAAATAATGCCCAATAAATCAGTCTTTATTATAGCTACCTGAGAACTTGTGTAAGAAGAGGGAAATTAGAGGGATATTCATGGTGATTCTTATCACAATTACCATACAGATAAGAATTGCCATTTTTAACACAATACGTTCTGCATATAGAGTTTTCCTGTTTGCAGATCAGATCCAGAACAAAGAAAAGATACAACTTCATTGACTAAAACTGATGTATTGAAATATTTCCCTTTTTCAGGTCTCTCGATCCAATAGTCAGTCTGAAGACAAGAAGCATCATCAGAGAAAACCACGAGACAGAGGCAGAAATGATGATGAAGATCATGATGGCAACAAAGTGGCTTCACAGAAGGATCCAGAGAAGGACAGAGTTAAATTAAAAGAAAAGTTAGGAGAAAGAATAAGATTTAAATCAGGTGAAAGACACAGAGAAGAAAGGAGGGACAGAGGAAAAGAGAAAGATCAACCTAGAGAACAAGAGAGAGAGATTAAAGTAAATCATGAAAAAGATGCCAAAGAAGAAAAATATGTCTCTGGAAGAAGTGAAAGGCACAGTGGTAAAGAGAAGGACAGGAAACCTAAGAAAGATGAGCCCAACCAAATATTACCACGAAATAGTGTAGAGAGGGACAGGGATAAAGAGCATGAGAGGAGGAGGAGAAGGAGAAGCAGCAGGGATTACACTGGTGAGTTGGTTTGCTTATATGCTTGTTTTACAATGATTCAACCCTCTTTATTTGGTAAATGAAAATGAATTGGGGCCACTTTCAATCAGTTATCTATTTTCTTTTCATCAAAAGTAGTTTTTCTGTAGTAGACTGAAAAGATGAAGAGTTAGTAGTCTGATGTTTTCCAGATGTTTGGACTATAGTTCCAATATCTCTTACTATTGACCATGCTGTTTGGAATTAATATTTGGGGGGGGGGGGAGGAATAAAAATGCATTTGAAGGACTTCAGGTTGCCAGTCCTGAAAATAGAGGAAATTATCACAGTTAGGAACAGTTAGATATTTTCAAGTGTCTCTTTTTTTTAACAAACTTCAGGTACTTCTTGAGAGGTTATAATGTACATTTTGTCTATCAAATACAGTAGCGTTTGTACAATGCAAGACAATGTTCTAAAATTTGGAGGTGTTATTTTTAGATCATTCAAAACTAAAAGACGAAGAAAGAGAAAGAAAGCAACATTCAGAGAGAAAGGTAAGAGAAATAAATGTAGTGTACCAATACCACGAGGTAAAATTGACAAAATAGTTCAGTGTTTATAGACACAGCTCCAGAAATCACATTATACTCAATATATTTGGGATTTTCTTTTATATAGATTTAACATCCATTTGACTTGGCATAATTTCTTATCCCTGAAAATGAAAGAAAATATCCAGAACAGCTTCCTAAGAGCAAAATGTGGCATTCAAAGAAATTATGGAAAATCATTATCTCACTCTCTCTCACACACACACTCACTCACATACATACACACTCACTCACTCTTGTGTGTGTTACAACAATATTCTGGTTATATATATGAGTATGGATGTGATAACCAGTCGGTGTACTGATTCAGATAGTGGCCTAAATACTAGTAGACTTTATATCAGCCACTCTCTCTCAGCCTAACCTATCTCATACGCTTGTTAAGGGGAAAATAGCAGGAATTTTAAGTCAGTTCACCACCTTGAGTTGACCAAATACATTTTTAAAAGGTAGGATAAAAATCTAAATAGTAGTTGTTAATAAACTTTATTTTAAAAAAATCTAAATAGTAAAAAAATATTATTTCTAATCTTAAAATTTAGGAGTGTTAATGATATAAGTAACAATCTTCATTAACTTAATTATAGTTTTACATACAACATACAACACTCCTGCAATCCTGCTTCAAAATTATTTTATTTATAGAAATATATTCATTTTTTCTAAAGATATGCACCTTTCTCTGAGGATCAACAAATATAGACACGCTGTGGATAAGGGTATCAATCATCCTAATGCTGATTTTGTGCCAGGGCAAAGGAGGACTTCTTTAAAATATGACTATGATGACATACAGCTTTTTTAGATTTTCCAAGCCAATACCAAGCTCAGTCTCAGAAAATGAATTTTTGCGTGGCCAAAGAAGTGGGATTTGCATATGAGAGATATATTTATTTAGCTAATTAGAAAATTTATATGAACACCTGGCTCGCTAAGATAATTTATATGATCACCTGACTCACTAAGGTGATTCTGGGTGAATTATAGAAATAAAACCCCAAATACTAAACCCAACGAACACCCAACCTCTGGGAACAACAGTCAAGCTTGCCAGCAAATTACAAGCCAGGATGAATCCCATGGTTGCACATTTGTAATAAATAAATATCAAAGAAAAACCAGGGAAAGAGATTACAAAATCATCATAATCAAGAGTGTGTATATCCGATGTGAACAAAATGATAATTCTAATGGAAAGTTTGGTAAAACATAAGGTTGGGGCATGGAAATAGTAAGGAAAATATGGAAAAATGCCTATCCAGCTGATTGTATTCTTGAATATAAGCATTCCACGTTGAATATTTTATTACAGTTGTTTTCCTAGTGCTAGCATGATTGATTTAATAGACTGATCCATACTCCGAGTAGTCCTATTGAAATAAATAACCCATTTGGTGCAATGGTTAAAATATCAGGGTAGAAACTGGGAGATTGTAAGTTCCAGCCCTGCTTTAGGCAGAAAGCTAGCTGGGAGACATTAGGCCAGTCACTCTGTCTCAGCCCTAGGAAGGAGGCAAGGGCAAATCACTTCACAAAAAACCTGCCAAAACTGGAGGGATTTGTCTAGGTAGTCTTCAATAATAGAATTAAAGGGAAAAAATGAAATAATGAGGCTTGTATTATAATAAATGGGGACAATGTGGGTATGTGCTACTGGAGGTTGTTTCAATGTTTTATCCTGTTGCTTTTATTGATTGTAAGAGTTACCTTTGGGGGGGAAGGGCAGTATATAAGTTAAATACATAAATAAAAAATAAATTTAAAATGTTTTACGGTAGGTTCCAAAGTGTTGCTGAATCTATCCATTAAATGTATTTCCTTTATGTGAAAATATTTTTGAACGTTTTGTATTTTTGTTTTTATTCAGAAAGAAACTAGTTCAGGAGAGGTTTCAGCAAACAGAAGTGAAGAACGCGAGCAGAGACACAAATCACACAAGGATGAAGAGTCAGATAAGGAGAAGAGAAGACGGCACAGGGAGAGGAAAATGCACAAATCCTCTTCAGTGGAAGAAAAAGAGAAGCCTTTGAAATTAAGAAATTCCATGTCTTCCACAGAGGGGGAAGAAGATCATACACCTAGGAGACATAGAGAGCGATCCCACCACCATGAGGACAGATATCACAAGGAGAACAGGAAAAAAAGAGAGGAAGAGGAGGGTGAAAAAAAGAAGAGAGATCACAAGGTTACTGATTATTAAAATTACTTGCTAGTTTTTACTGAACGGAGCTTTAAAATAACATGTCAGAGGATAAAATTAATAAGGAAAGAAGTATCCCATAATACGGAATTCTATGTTAATGCCATTTTGTACTGTTTTTCTTATTTCAGCACAGAGAACACAGGAATGAAAGAAAAAGGGATGAAGAGGATATACATCATCTACGTGAAAGGCATGTAAGCTGTTTAAATATCGGGTGCTCTGGCTGAAAACAGTGTATCCTTCCTAGAAAGCCCACTGAACAGCAAAACCTATTTCCCAATAAAGGCCCTTAGAATTGTGCAACTTGAATCTTTATTTCCCAATTTCCTTTGCTTTCCAAAGTCTCCCCAAAAATATTCAAAGTCAGGCATTTCAGTACATTAACTCAACATTAAGAAAACTAAGACCATGGCATCCGGCCCTCTCAATTCCTGGCAAATAGATGGGGAAGAAATGGAGGTAGTGACAGATTTCATTTTCCTGGGCTCCAAGATGGGGACTGCAGCCAAGAAATTAAAAGATTCTTGTTCCTGGGGAGGAAAGCTATGGCAAATCTAGACAGCATACTAAAAAGCAGAGATACCACCCCGCCGACAAAAATACTTATAGTCAAGGCTATGGTTTTCCCAGTTACAATGTATGGCTGTGAAAGTTGGATCATAAGAAAGGCTGAGCGCCAGAGAATTTGAACTGTGAAGCTGGAAAAGACTCCTGCGAGTTCCTTGGACTGCAGGGTGATCAAACCAGTCAGTCCTAGAGGAGATCAACCCTGACTGCTCTTTAGAAGGCCAGATCCTGAAGATAAAACTCAAATTCTTTGGCCACCTAATGAGAAGGAAGGACTCATTAGTCCTAATGCTGGGAACGATTGAGGGCAATAGAAGAAGGGGATGACAGAGAATGAGGTGGCTGGATGGAGTCACTGAAGCAGTTGGAGTAAGCTTAAATGGACTCCAGAAAGATGGTAGAGGACAGGAAGGCCTGGAGGAACATTGTCCATGGTGCCACGATGGGTCTGACATGACTTCACAACTAGCAACAACAACAACAAGCTTAATAATAGCTGGGATAATTTAGGTGAAATGGAGTGAGAATGCTAAATAATATCATTCAAAATATATGTAAATGTGAAATCTAAGGCACTTCACACAATATTGATGCCCACATCCTCTGCATTTAACTCTTTGCAGTCCTTATTAGCTGGGAATTTAAACTCATGTTTTCCTCTTTCCATGGATAAGAATTGCTCAATCCTCATAAATTCATTTGCAACACTGGGATTGTTCTGAGTGAAAAGTTACTTGCCACGTTCCCAACTGGTTGTCACTGTGAAGTAGAAATGAACACATTGTCTAGAACAGAAGTCTGCAAACTTGGGTGATTTTAAGACTTCTGGGCTTTTAATTCCCAGAAATCCTCAGCTAGCATGGCAGGCTAAGGAATTCTTGTAGTTGAAGTCTACAAGTCTTGAAGTTGCCAGAGTTGGACATCCCTGGTCTAGAAAAAACATTGTCCAAACAGTCCTGAGCTAAATTCGTATTTGCCAATTGAAATGGGCAATTCTGTTACTTGCTTGGTACCCCTGATTTAACCAGTGGCCAATTTTGATTTGGTTCAGAAAAAACTCAATTGCTTTGAGAAAAACAGCCTAGATTATTTCAAATTAATAGTAATTTTCTCACTAGTGAGATAATTTTCTAGAGTCATCCAACTCAAGTGTACCAATGTATCAATAAAGTTAATAGATTGTGTACTACTTCCCTGATGCCTGGATGCTATGAAGACACTCTAAACCATTATTGGATGACTCAAGTTGACTCAGCCGTCTATCCTTCTGAGGTTGGTAAAATGAGGACCCAGATTGTTGGGGGTAATATGCTGACTCTGTAAACCACTTAGAGAGGATTGTAAAGCACTGTAAAGTAATATATAAGTCTAAGTACTATTGCTATTGGGGAAATGGCAGTAAAAGGAGAATCTGTATTTCAGAGCAGATTGGTTTGGGTTATTTGCCCCTTAGTGGCTGAAACAACCTGGATTGTTTGTTTATTCATTTATTTCTGATTGAATTCATTTTAGAGCATGGAAGATCACCTTATTGCAAAGATGGGGAACTATGGCCCCTTTAGGACTTGTGGACTTCAATCATGCTGGCTCAGGAATTCTGGGAGTTGAAGTCCACAAGTCATAAAACATAAAAGTTTCCCATCCCTGTCTTATTGTAAGGAACATTCTTTATTCTGCTCATTTTCCATAGCAGAAATGAAAGATTGAATCCAGTATTAGTAGAATAGCTATGACTTCCTCTGGTGTGCCAATCTGCTTTTTAAATTACCCTCCTGAAATCCAGCATTTCAACCACTTGGATAGAAAAGGCAATAGATGTGAGAACAGAAAAACTCAGAGCTTGAAATTAAATAACTAGTATGTGATGTAAGGCAGTTAGTTTTTTTCCTGGTTTGGGAAAAATATGCAGCTACTTTGCATTAAGAAGTACTTCTATTGTATAATGCAAGTGGTAACGGCTAAGCTTTTTCAAACAGATTTTTTTTGTAGCAAGGGGTAATGGAGTCAGTCCACAAGTGGTTGGGGACAATTTGAAGCACAATCAAGCATAAGGAGGGAAGTACAAACCAAATGGAGTTGATGATCTTGATGGAGATGGTTGTTTGTAGTTTGCTTTAGGTCTCTGACAACAGCTTCAGAAATTGTGTTCATTCAGACTCACTTTACGCATCACGCTATGTTGCAATCCCCTGGGGTTATGTGATTGCCATTTCTGACCTTCCCACACAACTTTCAATAAGCAAAGTCCATGAGGGAAGCCATATGTACTTAACAACCTTATTATTCACTTAAGAACTACAGTGATTCACTTAGCAGCTGTGTCAAAAAAAAAAGGTCATAAAATCAGGTGTAACTCTCTTAACAACTGCTTTGCCAAGCAATGGAAATTTTTGTCTCAGTTGTGGTAATAAGTCAAGGACTATATAGAATTTGTAGTACCAATAATGCTAAATATGAGTAATGAGCTGGTGCAAGACGGCCAGAGTCCAGTTGAAGAAGGATAATTGCTCATCTGTTTGTTTGCTTCTGCAACAGGATATGATTTCTCCCAAAGCTAGAGTATCTGGTGGCTTGCAATCATCAAGGTTCCTACATTGTCTGTCAAAGGTTTGTTTTTTCCTTCCCCTGAAGCTTGTCATATGGTCTTGACACCCTATGGTACTTAGAGTGGTTACTGACTCAATTGTTCTAGTGAGTACAACTTTCACTGCAATGCAAAAGTGTGGTGACACATTTTATAGAAGGTGCTGTAGGAGAGCAACCATATCTTATTAGAAAGTGATCCACTATTCCATTCATATCAGGAATAGGAAACTCACAATCATTACTGCAGCCTCTGTACTCCTTTTTGGAGTCTAGATTGCTAGATATACTCAGATTGTGTTAACAAAATTCAGTGGCAATTAACTAGAGATCATGTGTGGTTTCCCATTGTTTTCTTGTGAAAGAAGAAGCCAAACCAAGCAAAGCAGTCTACAGCATTTTGGTAAATGACTCAGCTGAAGAGATGGAATGGATGTTCATCAAATCTGCAGATGACGGGGAGGCTGCTAGAAAACAGGCTCAAGGTTCAAAAGATCTTGATAGACTGGAACATTGGGCCCTACTCAACAAAATACTGCCCAATAGTGAGAAATATAGGTTTCTGCACTTAGATAGGAAAAAATTCAAAGGTACTAGATAGGCTGTACTTGCTTGGCAGTAGTACTTGTGATAAGAATCTGGATGTCCAAATTAAACATGAATCAGCAGTGGTTGCAGTTGCCAGAGCAATGTTATCTTGGACTTCATCAACACAGGTACAATTTTGAGATCTTGGGAAGTGGTGGTTCTGTTCTATGCTGCACTGGTTAGGCCATATCTAGAGGCCGATGTCCAGTTTTGATCATCACAATGCTGTTTTTGAGGAATTGAAAAATAGAGCAGAGAAGAGCAACAAAGATGGCGATGAATTTGGAGGCTAAAACCAATGAAGAACTGTTGAAAGAACAGGATATGTCTAGGCTAAAGAAGAAAAACCTCTATGGAGATAGCCATGATAGCTGTTCTCCAATGCTTGAAGGGCTTCATAAGAAAGAGGGTGTGAATTTGTTTTCTGTTGTGGAAAATAAGAACTAATAAAAGGAAGCATTACACAGAGAGATCCAAACTCAAAATAAGGAATGTGAAAGCTAAACAGCTTGCTTCCTGAGGTAAAAAGGCTCCATAAATGGAGGGTTTTGAAGGAAGGTTGCACAGCCATTTGTCTTGGATGGTGTGAGGATTACTGCCTTGGATAGGAGGTTGGACTAGAAGACCTTCGATGTGCCTTCTAACCCTGTGATTCTATAATTCTACTTCCCTGGACACTTTGAAATCATCATCATCATCATCATCACCACCACCACCATCATCATCATCATCACCATCATGCTAGGGCCTTGGAAAGGACTCGATAGGTAAACAAAAATGCTAAATCCAGTCTGAACATCTGGCTGGCTATGACACATCACAACAACAACAGCAATAATAATTCCTGTCTTCTTTCTTAATATAATCATTTACTACCCTGCTCCCTTGTGGCCTCCAACCAAAGGATTGCCCATCCCTGGTGTAAATAGGACCTCATTATTATCTTCATCTTGCAGAAGGTAACATAGAGACTCAGTGAGCTCAACTTCCCTGAAGTCATCTAGTGTTATCTAGCACATTATGTGTTGGCAAAATTTGAACCAAGGACTGAGCTGCTCCACCGTATCTATCTGCCTGCTTTACAACAGCTCTGAATAGTTTACGGCTCCTTAGAAGTCTGTTGAGGACAGAATCAGGTCATTGATTTCCACAGGCTTGTTTCAGGTAAGTACAAATCAGCTCAGCTGACTCACGATCATGCTGAAACATTTGTTGGCAAGCCTTCTGAAGCCTTCTTTTCCAGCGCAACTCATCACTATGAGTGGGCGTCAAAGCTTTGCATTAGACAAGGTGTTGTCAGCAAATGAAGCAAGGAGAGGTGGGGAAGGAAAGCTGGATAATAAAGGCCTTTCCAAGGATTACTGGCTATCACATTGTACCCCAAATAGTCCTTTTCAGGGCTCTTGGTTCAACCTTCTGCAACAATGAGGAACAAGGCGGAACAGCCAACAGTCTCCTAGAGATGACGAATGGATATAATCTAGCTTTCATGAGTCACTGGCATCAGGTTGGCCTTGTGGTATTATCAGAGTGCTGCTTATTACATTGACAGATGATAACCAGATTCAACCTTAGTAGGCTGTGGGAAAGAATACAATAAGGCTCTATGCTAGATCTCATTCACCTTGACAACACACCTACAGGCCAGGTACAAAGATCACCACTATTTACCTAGAAGACAGACAGAAAAGATTATGGTGTGTGTGTGTGTTTAACAAAAACACACAAGTTTGTGTGTTATCATTATGGGGAGGGGAGATATCTCAAGTACCTGAGATATCATATTTGTACCTCATGATCCAAGAGCTTACTTTTGCAGCATCCTAAAAGATTTTAAGTGCTTGGAAGATCTCAGATCACATACCAGCATCTTGAATGACCCTGCAAAGAATCAAGGGGAGATAATTTTTAGAGCTACTACAATGTTTCATGGACAAGGATGCACGGAACTCCAACAAAATTCCATGGCAGGACTTCAAGAAATCAGTAAGCCACTGGTCAATGTGATGAAATGTACTTATGGAATGAGATGCAGTTTTGGTGCTGCTGGGCAGCTGAGTGAAGGTATGAGATGGGGTGGAATGTGTGAGAAAGAATTCTCACCAAAGGCAACTCAGGGTGCCATTGAATAAAATGCACCATAAAACATGAAAACAATAAATAAGGATCTTAATTTTTAAACTGAATTAGTATCAAAGTAAGCAAGAGGGAGAGGGAGGAAGGCAGCAAAGTACATATGAAGAGGTGGGGTATTCTCTACTCCATTAACCACATCCAATATGCTACACCCGCATTAGGGCCCCAGATTAGTTGGCACCGCCATGTCTTCAAGGCCTTTGGGAAGTCCAAAAGGATGGGAGGAGCGGATCTGACCTGGGCGGAGGGCAAGATATTCTAGAGGGCAGGAGCCACTTCTTCTGGACCTTGCCAGCTGAAATTCCTTGGTTGATGGGATCCACAACATTCCCCTTCTGCTTTGTCACACAGTCAGCCAGATGTTCAGACTGGATTTGGCCTATTGTTGGCTAGTGATTCCTTAATCCATAGCTGGGTAGTGTCTTTATTAGGCCAATCACATTGTCACTAAAGAGTATGCAAATGAAAAACTCAGGGGAACTTGGAATCTTGCACATTCTTTTTTAGTACTTGATATGGGCCTTGTGTGAGTCAGTTTGGTCTATAATGAAGCCAGCCACTCTCACTTAGTCCCTGGAAGAAGGGAATGAAAAGCCACTTCTGCAAAAGTTGCCTAGAAAACTGCCTGGCTTACAGTTCATGCAGCTTGTTCCATCAGAAGTGAAATCTGACTCGAAGGAAAAAGAAGCTGTTTCTAGTAATATTATCTGTGTTATGTTTTAAAGCACATATTAAATGTACTATATACTGAGAAAAAGAATACCAATCAATCAATCAATCAACCAATCAATCAATCAATCAGAATAGACCTGAAAGGGACCTTGGAGGTCTTCTAGTCCAACTCCTTGCTCAAGCAGGAGAGCCTATACCATTTCAGAAAAGTGGCTGTCCAGTCTCTTCTTAAAGACCTCCAGTGATGAAGCATCCACAACTTCTGAAGGCCAGCTGTTCCACTGGTTAATTGTTCTCACTGTTAGAAGGTTCCCCTTAATACCAGGTTGCTTCTCTCCTTGATTAATTTCAATCCATTGTTTCTTGCCTTGCCTTTTGGTGCTTTGGAGAATAAGATGACCCCCTCTTCTTTGTGGCAGCCCCTCAAATACTGGAGCACTGCTATCATGTCACCCCTTAGTCCTTCTATTCTCTAGACTAGCCATGTCCAATCCCTGCAACCAAGAAAGATCTCTGGATTGTTTCCACTTTAGTCCTTTCTTTTCAGGTCATTTATTTCCTCACATGCTGCATCCAGATGATGTCACTGATTGTCCAGTGCATCCCAGAATTTTGCATTTCCTTCCTAACCTCCATTTTCAGACTTGATTTGTCATGGGTTTTTTTTAGTTTAAACACAACAAGAGCAATAGTTTGTTTAAAAACAACAAAGAGCTGTTTCTCCACTTTGAGGGAGAAATATTTTATAATGCTTGACCCATCCATTGTCTTGTTACTGTTGTATGCTGTGGAAAACTGTCCATCAATTATTAAATACAGGTAGTCCTCAACTTATAACAGTTTGTTTAGGGGTTGTTTGAAGTTACAGCAGCACTAAAAAAAGTAACTGATTACCATTTTCACACTTATGACCATTGCAGCATCCCTGTGGTCATGTGATCAAAATCCAGAAAATTGGCAACTGACTCATATTTATGACAGTTGTAGTGTCCCAGGGTCATGTGATCACCTTTTGTGACCTTTTGCAACTTTCTGACAAGAAAAGTTAATCGGAAGCCCTATTCATTTAACAAACATTTTATTAACTTCACAACTGCCGAGATTCACTTAACAACGGTGGCAAGAAAGTTCGTAAGAGAGGGCAAAACTCACTTAACAAACGTCTCACTTATCAACAGAAATTTTGGGCTCAATTGTGGTTGTAAGCCAAGGACTATCTGTAACTCACCCCTTACTGCAAAAAATGCAGTAATCTTTTTTAAAATGCTTTTTTGTATTCTACAGTCTGCAGGTGTACAGAATCTCATGTTCTCCACCCTTCTTTTACCTCCAATCATATAAGTATGTGGAGAAAGGTAGTTATTATGGAATAGGTAGGGAACTACCTAGAATTTTGAAATAAGGAGAAATGGAATTTTGACCTACAGAAAAAAATAATATTAGTGTATCAGGACAAAACTTTGAAGGCAGGTTCCCGCTCAGCACAATATTTGTTTGTTTGTTTGTTTGTTTTGTCATTGGATAATACATATAACTATAAACATAATTATGAATATATGAAATGAATACAAATAAGAGAGAACATTAGGACA
>JAOYMU010000077.1:8989245-9008258 GCA_025802295.1 Psammodynastes pulverulentus
ATTAGATAGGACTTCTTATAAAATTATCAGAACAATTACGAATTGTATCTACTTTTCACCTCTACATTCCACAATTCACTTGAGATCTATTCATTATTCTGGAGCAGATGTCAATAAGGATGCCTCTATATTTCAGGATCTTTTGACCTTTCTTTAGGGCATTCATGATATGTCTTAGCAATGAACAATGTCCACATGTCAGCTCTAATTCAAACTTGAGCTCTCTCTGAATTTGAAATATGTACATAAAAAAGCCAAGAGTGCTGAATTTTAATTCTAATTCTAATTGAGCCAAGAGTGCTGAATTTTAATTCTAGAAAGTCATAGTAAAATAAAGTTAACTTTTAAGATTTAGGAATAGATCACAAATCTCCAGGCATCTTAATGAAATGCATGTCCATCTCCATATTCAACATGACTTTTGGTCAAAGGAGAATTAGCACTGTCTTTCTTACATTATGTCAAATAGAACATTTGCTCTATGCCGGACAGTGAATTCTGGACACAGTGTTGGAGTTCCTGAAGGTGGGGGATTTAAATTGAATTGAAACAGCACAATTTTATTTATAATTCTATAATGATTAACAAATTGGCTTCTTGCAAACAATTTATCATCATGGGCCTATTTTTCTGGATGTTCTTCTTGCTTGTTAATGTCAAATTATTACTACAATTTTGCTCTGAACACCTTTTTACAGTTGGGCAACTGACTTGGGAAAATGGGACCAGGCCTTGCCTGTTCAGAGCAACCCCATGACATATGTGTAAATTCCTTAGATAGCAAGTCTTCTAGTGAGATCTACCTAGCATTTGGTATGCCACATGCCACCAGCTTTAGGAGTCATCAGTTAGTGCTAACTAAATAGAGGAGGTTGACACCCTTCTATCATTTCCTCCAGAGCTCTCCATTTAGGTCAACATGGATCCAGTGACACAAGTATTCTTCAGTGTTCAAATGTCAAGATGTTCCTTATCCCAACTGAAATCTGTGTTTGATTGTCCATTAGGGATGAACCACTACTTAACTAGAAAGGGCTGGTCAGGAGTGATAAAAATTCTTTGTTGGTCAGTTCTTCGATTGTTTTTCCCATTCTGAAGGGAGGAGGAGGGGGCTTCAAGTCATTGTTGACTCTTCATGATTCTTAGACTATCTCAAAAGTGCTTCCCCCTCCCAAAAAAAGCAACTGGAAACATCTTCAAGGAAAAAACAAAGAAAGTCCAGTTGACTATTGAAAAAAAAGCACCGTTGAGACAACCATGACCTGGATGACTGAGAATCTCCATACACACATTCCTAGTTACTTATTTTTCCATTTAAGCAAGAAAGGAACAAGCCAGTATTTCTGTTGAATAATGTTTGTGATGAGCACCATTCTTACTAGAAATTGGTAAATGCTACATAATTATAGTAATTTTAGAGGCTTTTGCTAAATCTCTCATAATTTTATTGAGTCACTTTTAAAAGAGTTTAATGCTAGCTCAGAACTCAGCATACTAATAATCACAGTGCACGAAAAGGTCCATGGCCCAGTATGATCCTGCAGAAATAGAAACTTAATATTGCTTGCTAAAAGATCCACATCTGTCCAAATGTATTGCATGTGTCTTTAATAAGGAGAATGGCTTAACACTGATTGCAATCAATGCCTTCTGGAAAGGAAACAAATGCCTTTAAAACATGAAACTCTGAATTATGGACTGAATGTGTATGCCAGGTTTTGTACATTTTATAATTTAAATATGGTACTCTTTAGCAGTCAAATTTATACACAACATTCGGCTTTCCAAAATGCAAATCTATTATCTCTTTGCCTTCTGCACAATTTGGTTTTCATGAGAACGTGATCAGAGTCATAATTCTTTGTCCTGAAAATAGTTTGATGTAAAGTATTTTTCAAGGGAAAAAAAACCCCTGTTATTTGTTAAATAGCCAGTTATCATGCCTTTCTGGTTTAATTTAGGACAAATAAATCGTACAGAATGGGGGAGGGGGGGTTGTTTGTTTTGCATTTTGAGAGTTTTAGAATCTTAAGGGTGATCCACTTTGGGCAAGTTGCAGTAATGTGGAAATTTACAATTGCAGGTTAGCCAAGTACAAACAATGACATCATGATATATTTTAATGGCTTGGAGTTGTAGATCAGAAAGTGCCACTTATGGCCATGACAGAGAAAGACTGTTAGCTTGCAGCTCTGAAAACAAAGTAAGTTAATATGCAATAAATGCATTCAGAACCCAAGTGAAACACTTTCTGTCTGATGAGCTTCTTATTTCTGAATTACGGTTTTCTCCACAATTATGTCAAGGATGAAGAGCAGTGCAGCTGAGAGCCATTTTTGTTGAATCCAGCAGTCTGTATACACAATAAAATCAATCAATTGATCAACCTTTAATTACACCAGCGGTTCACAGGCCTCAAGTCCCACCAAGATTAATGCAACTACTATGAGGACATTTGGACATAGCAATCCTGCTGCTTTATTGAAGAACCCAGACATCAGAACTGAAAACATTATTGAACTCAAGCCAGCAAGACAGAAGGAAAAGAAAAGCTACATTGCCTATTTCTTCCTCAGATTACAATCTATTTCAATTCTTTTGCAAATTATGGAAAGTATTTTTTTTAGATCCCTGGTGTACAATCTGTTAAATATCTCAAAGATCCAGTGCACCAGTGGTGGGATTCAATTTTTTTTACTACCAGTTCTGTGGGCATGGCTTGGTGGGTGTGGCTTGGTGGGCGTGGCAGGGGAAGGCTACTGTAAAATCTCCATTCCCACCCCACTCCTGGGGGAAGGATACTGCAAAATCCCATTCCCTCCCCATCTCACTAACCTGCTTTCCAGCTCCATTCTCCTATGCAGGGCAACAAAAGAAGATTCAGCCGATCAGCTGGGACTTGGGAGGCAGAGAATAGATGGGGGCAGGGCCAGTCAGAAGTGGTATTTGCTGGTTGTCCGAACTACTCAAAATTTTCACTACCAGTTCTCCAGAATTGGACAGAACCTGCTGAATACCACCTCTCCATTTGCTTATGCCATGAATGTGTTCCTTCCCACTTTCTTGCTTCCTGAGTTTGGAGAAGAGAAGATAATGCCTGTTGAGATTTCTCCTATTGGTAGGACAAAGGAAATCTGATCTATCTTCTGAGATTGGTGTTCTCCCTCCAACTTCAAGGCAAAGGGGAGTTGAAAACTGTTATGGCCCCTCAGCTGTCATCCAAAGAATGATAGGGCTATATCCTAAACCTCTTAACAAGCTCCTGGTTATTTGCTCTCTCAGGATGCTGTACAGTATTTGGCAAACTGTTATACATGATAGACATATCATCCCATATAACCACCACATACCCCATTCTTTCTTGATGCCTTAGCATGCAAACTGTTTCATTTGAAATGCATTTTGTTAAACATTGTATGCAAATACTGACTCTTCTGTCTTTTCTCTAAAAAGTCTGCTTCTGTCCGTTAAAAATGCTGTTATTAAATAAAGAGTAAACCCTTTCAGTTCATTTTAGGGATGGAATAAGAATGCCTCACCCCAAAATCCCATCAGGCCCAGACTTTGGTGTCATCAAGTAGCCAACCGTAAATTAAAGAAGCTCACAAGCGTATTGCTCCTTGGGTCATGTTATTTATGGCAGTCTGCCTGAGATTCAGGAAATAGGAAATAGTCATCTCATATAATAGCCTTTGACAGCTTGATCCTCCTCAAATATGCTTTCAAAATCAAACCATAGATGCATAGAATATAAAGATATCAAAAGACCTTAGAAATCATTTTGTTCAGTCCATACCCAGTGCAGAAATCTACTAGGATAGACATGTATGTGTGAATATGGTCACTTTGTAATTGACAGATTAAGACTATTTATCAGGGTGCTATGTGCTATTCCTCTGTACATGAATGAAAAATCTGTTTGCTTTTCTTTCTTTTTTTAAAAAGAGTTTATTAATTTTCTCAATAGAAAAAACGCACAAGCACAATAAACAAACACATGTATAAAATACAAACACTACAAACATTAAAAACAAACAAAAAAGCATATAGATCTCTATTTTTACAAGCAAATTGTGATATTCTTAACTTAAAAATTCATATTGTGGTGTCTTATTCCATTTATCTATATATAACATTAATCTTATACCTCAAAATATATATTTCATCTACCGTGCTCATCTATCCTTTTCCATACCTTGATTGTAACCATTTATACCAGTTGTTCCATATTATATAACAATCGGAGTCTTTCCTATCTTGAATTTCGTATGTTAATTTATTCATTTCCACACAGAGTAGAACTTTTTGTATTACTTCTTCATCTTTTGGAGATTCTTTATTTTTCCAATTTTGAGCGTAGGCTAATCTAGCCGCAGTGAATAAATGTAATAATAGAATTTTATTTTCTTTCTTATATTTCCCTTTTAATATGCCCAATAGAAATATTTCTGGCTTATAATCTATATTTTCCTTTGTAATCTCTTGAGCCCATTTCCAGATTTTCCTCCAGAACTTCTGAGCTTCCCCACAGGTCCACCACATGTGATAGAAGGATCCTTGGTTTCCTTCACACTTCCAACATGCCGGATTCATGTTGGGACGCATTTTTGCTAGTTTCATCGGCGACATATGCCATCTATAAAACATTTTATGCTGGTTCTCTTTGTATGCTGTTGATTTGGTTATATTGTAATTCTTATTCCATATTGTTTCCCACTCTGCCAGTTCTATATTATACCCGAAGTTTTTAATCCAGGCGATCATGCATCCCTTTATTTTCTCTTCTTCCATATCGACATTTAATAAATAATTATACATTTTGGATACAAATTTTTTCTCTGGTCCCAATAAAATTTTATCTATTAATTGTGATTCCATATAAATTCCAAATTGGTCCTTGTCCTTTTTATATCTGCTTTGAATTTGTAAATAGATCCACCAATCCATATTAATTCCTTTTTCTTGCAGTTTTTGTCTCGATTTCAAATTTCAAAGTTTCATTTTATGTAGCAATATTTTGTTTAAGCTCCCTCTTTGTCAGTAGTCCAGGAAGTATGCAAGCTGTACCAGTTTGAATAACAGGATTTTTTCCTAATACAAGGAGCTTCTTATGTTTTCAGTCTTTTGCAATTTTTGAATTTTTCTTTAAAATGTAAAACTAGATCAGATCATAAATTGCTTTAGAACAGGGGTGTCAAACTTAACACCCATGAGCCAAATCTGGCCTGCGGGGTACTTAGATCTGGCCTGCAGGCCCGGCCTGGAAATAGCAAAAGACCAGCCCGCAGTGCCTCTGCTAGTGAAAATGGGATGCGTGTGGGGGTGCGGGTGGCTCCCCACATCCTGTTTTCAGTCTGGACGGCCTCTGCCATCTTCCTGGATACCCTCCCCTGCCATCCTCAAGGATGGCCTCCTGCAATACTCTGCCAGTGCCCCCGTACCCTGTTTTGGCCATCAGGGTGCTGCAGGAGGGCGCTGGCCTGTCTCCTTCCCCCTGGCCAGCCCGCAGAGGACAACTACAATGCTGATCCGGTCCTCCAAGAAATTCAGTTTGACACCCCTGTTTTAGAAGAATGGCATAACTGCACCATCCTTTAAACAGGAAAGTAAATAGTTTTGATCTGACATTATTATTTTATTAAGTCTTAACTTTCCTTCCCTTGTGAGTTTCACTATAAATATGTGTTTAGATATCTAACTGATGTAAAAAT
Source organism: Psammodynastes pulverulentus (assembly GCA_025802295.1). Lineage (NCBI taxonomy): Eukaryota > Metazoa > Chordata > Lepidosauria > Squamata > Psammodynastidae > Psammodynastes > Psammodynastes pulverulentus. The sequence continues at coordinate 8,994,957 of JAOYMU010000077.1, forward strand.
AAATATTAGGGGTTTCTTTTGGGTATATCCGAAGCCATATCCCAGTGTGAGCAAGGATCACATGGACTCAGTTTTAAAATCAGTTGGGATATAAATAGGTGAACCAATGTGATCAAGTTCTTAGCGTGATATAAATATTAGTCTGTTTTTCTAACCCTGTGGAGCCTGTTGAAATTATGATGCCAATAGACTCTGGAATTGCTGATTTCTGTTAAAAAAAAACACTGAACCTACATTGGGTGGAGTAGTTTTGAATATGATTAACAAACCAACCTTCAAATTAAAGTGTTTTCTCTTGGTTAGAACACATTTCATACAGAAATATAGAAAGTCTTAATACAGGTAGTTGTCAAGCTACAAACGCAATTGGGGCCAGAATTTCATTGGCCAATGTAGTTGCAAACCTTGATGTGACTGCATTGCTTGGCAATGGAAATCTTGGCATTCCCTGTTTCTTTTGTTAACTGAGGACCTGCCCTGATCCAATGGTCCCCATCACTCCTAAGCTCAGTTCTTCTGAGATAAGAGAGTCCCCTTCAGTTTTCCTCAGTTCCCAATCCCCCCCCCCCCGCTCCTTCTGCCCTGTAGGTTGCTTGTGCCCTGCCTTGTGGGTGGCAAACAGCTTCCGAACTGCAGTGTAGTGTGAAGCTGCTGCAGCCCTAAGGAATTCCTGCAGCTATCCAGGAATTCTGGGGCTCGGCTCAGAACAGTAGTATGGTGTGAAGACCCCACCCCAACTGCACTCACCCATCTTACACTCCGCCACTCCAGTGAATTATCCTTTTCTTCCTTCTCTTGCCGAGGTATGGCCAACCTGACCCTTTACAAGGCAGCTGCTGGCCACTGAGGCTTCATCCCCTGATTCTGCAAGAAAATCACCACTTGCCACCTTCGGAAGTAAGCTCATATATCTAGCAGCTTCCTTGTGAATGGCAAGATGGACATACCTCAGCAGCAGCAGAACAAGAAGACAGTGAAGGTCAGCTGGGGATGGTGGAACACAGGACAGCAGGTGTTACAAAGTGCAGGAGGTCAAAAGCTAATGTTTGGAATAGATTCTCCTACTTGAGCAGGGGGTGGGACTAGATGACCTCCCAGGTCCCTTCCAACTCTGTTATTCTATGACTTCTATGACTTCTAAAAGGACAGATGGGGGAAAGAGATAGGTAGGGGGTGTTGGAAGTAAATCTCCAGTTGTAAGCATGGGCAGACTGCCAAGCATCCAAATTCTGATCAGAAACAACTGCAAGAGCCATTAAGTTTGGGGACAAGGTACTGTAATTTAAGTTTGTAAATTAAGTTTGGGGACAAACTACTGTAATTTCAAGTGATTGTTGAATGAATGGTTGTAACTTGAGAACTGCTTGTTTAAGACTGATCCATATGGTTGTATCTCATTATAAAAAGAGCATAGCTTTATAATGCTACTGTTATAATAGTGCTATTTTGCACATCTCTCTTCAGCATTAACTAAAATTATGATAATTGAGCCTCTCATTTGAAATTGTTTAGGATAATAGATAAATGCATCTCTAAGCACCAATGGGATGAATAGAATGAGGACATTTCTGGACTTTCAAATTATGCTGAGAAAGTTGCATAACCAGCTTTATTTCAATTAAAGGTAAAAATTATCAAAATGGATTTGAAAATGCATTTTATTATTTGAAACTTAGCTCTTTCATATGAAATCCAAAGTAGCCTTAGAATAAAGAGATTAATCATGCAAATCATTGTGATAAAAACCTATGGAAGAATGTTTCTGGCCAAATATCCAGAATATTGTTTTAATTTTATGCTGATAGCTATTCATAAATTGAGATTACTGTATCGGCTTCCCTTACAAGAAGTAAACATTGTGATTAATAAGACCATACTATGAATATGATGGACCGACAGACAGACAGACAGACAGACACACACACACACACACACACACAAACAGCAGGCAGGCAGGCAGGCAGGCAGGCAGGCAGGCAGACAGACACACTATTAAATAGCTTGCAGAAGAATGATGTTCCAAGAATACAATGATTGTATACATCAACACACTGTAAAATGCAGGGATTTTAACTTGTGTAATGTAATGTTTCTATATACAGGTCTTCCCTCTTCTTTTCCCCCATCGCTTTCTTTTCTGTTGCTTTTTGTCATGGAAAAGGATTTAACCATGTAAACTTGTTTCATACTAAAATGTAAAAAGGAATGTATGTCTTCATTTTTGCCTAGAAGAATAACTTACAATACAACCCTAAGTTAAACCAAGATGTTCAGGTAAACGCTAGTACGTCAGCCTATATATTTTAGCCAGCAGTAGCCATGAGAAAAACTGACTGATGAAAGCAGTATCATGGTGTTACCACGCAAATTCCAAGCTTTTTCTGAGTGTGATAGGATGCTGTACACATGCCCCAAAGGGGCATAGCTTGCAGTGTGACAGCATGACACTGCTTTTGTAATTGTGATAAAAGCAGTGAGATTCAGGGAATGCCACAGTATACAGCATTTTCTGTGCATTTCTCCATTATATTCCAGTCTGCCTTTATTCCTCTGATCTGTGGTGTAGCAGCCAGAGAAAAATTACTTTTAAAGTAGTGCTTTAAATTAGAGATGCAAATAACACGTTGCAAATAGTTTTTTTTCCCTTCTTTGTTATCAGGTTGCCATTTTGGCAGGAAACAAAAATTTTCCTTTGAACCTAGAATTCCTCTGTTCCTTTTGACAGACTTTCGACTTCCTATGCAGATTAGGCTATTAAATTAGGCACAAAGGCTAAAGCAGCCCCCTTGCCTAATTTAACCTTGCCATGTTATTGAAAGAGATTTCCTAATGTTTACTAATGCTAATGGGTGGCAATTTGGTAGGGAAAATAATCCTTCTAAGTCTCTCTTGAACTGCATGCCCTCAGGATGTATGAGGTCGTTAAAATATTTCCAACTACATACCCATCTGATGGCCTTTAGTATATTCAGTGTGGGGGTTATCTATTATCCCACCATCTCAACGTCTCAGGGCTGGAGGAAAAGATGTTCTCCATGCCACATCAGGATGGTCTCTATCTGGTGATGCTTTTGTTGTAAGGGCAAGAAACAGATTGATTCCACACACCCATTTCTGGAAAAACCTGTATTTTCCTATTTGTTTAGTAAGGAAGGATCCAGTTTTTATGTCTCTAGTTCTAGCTGAAAATTCTTCATTTTAAATAAAACAATTTAGATAGGTATCAGCCTTTGAGGTTGGCACGACTGCTAAGGAAACAGATGTGTGAAGTGTCTATGGACTAGAATGGTGAAAATGGCTAGATTCTGTTTGGAATAGGGCAACACCCTGTTCTATGAAGCTATCTGTTGCAAATAAAAAAATTTCTTACAGTGCAAACGTAGTGTGCCTGTGTGTGGGTGTGCATGTTCTGTTTGTTGGGAGCTACCTCTTCTTTTTCACATCCACTATATTTCTGATTAAGATTATTGGAGCATGACTTCAGTGAGTTCTAAAATAGGCATATTAATCTCAGCCTCCATCCAGGGATATATTTTCACTGTAACTTAGTGATGAAAGCACCTCCCTCATCTACTCTGCCATGGCTTTTCTTCTTCTTTTTTGTCTCTGGACATATTTCTGAAACAATAACCAAAATATCCTCTTTATTCAGTTCAGGGGAGCTCAGCACAAATAGGGGAAAAACAAAACATCTCTTTGAGGAAGCTGCTGTGCTTTAAAGATAAAATGCAAGAAAACAAATATTTCTTCAAAAGAACTGCATTTTTCTTCTGATAGGCTAAAGAATAAGGTGTGTGAGATGGGGAAAGAACAATAGAAATTCCTCTTAACTTGGGTATCTTTTCAGGATTTAATTTTCATTCCTACATTTGGCAAAAGCAAATTAAAACCAACATTTAATGATGAGGCATGTAGTTTTATTAATGTCTGTATAATAATATTATAGTGCAGCATTTTGTATTAGTTCTAACCAGAATTTGTAATGAATACTCATAATAAATAATTTATTGAACAAAAAAAATTAGAAATTATAACTGAGGTTATTCAGATCAGGCTTTTTTCTGTGAAGATGTAACTGATCTGGATGTAAAAGCTACCAGGGGGAGAAAGATATAATTTAGAAACATGAAATGTATTGATTTCAATTTCTTTTGTTCTAAAACAGCAAGTAAATCATAGGAGCCAAAATGGCTGAAGGCATACATCTTTATAATATTAAAATGGTCAGCCGAGAGTAAGGCAAAGCTCCAGGAATATCTCAGCAGGGATATGATACATGTTTTTGCATGAAAAACCACTCAAAAGGCTTTAATTATTTGAAGCATCTTGCTGTCCATGCCTGTGCTGTTGTTTCTTATGCCCTCCCACTAATTACTTCATCTGTAAGCATGCTCTTTTTTTGTACAAGAGTTACATTAGCGATACATATTTGTTATGTAGGATACCTGCAGTATTTGTGATCCTATACTTACACCTACATCTAATCTGGCGTTAGAATTTCATTGTTCATTGGATTTTTATATAATCATTTTAAAAAGCAAACAAAAAGCTATAATTGTGGAACAAATCATTAAAAAATGAATTAACTGTACATAACTCATTCTTGGCTAAAAAGAAGGATTAAAATATTTCAAATAAACATTTATGCTCTCTCTCTCTATATATATATCTTAATGGTATTTAGCTTGCACTTTTGAAAATAGAAGTGAATTTGTTCAGTTTTCTTTCTCAGTCTGCTTTTGGTATATAATTAATACTTGTCCTTCCTTCCTCCTCTCCTCCCCCACACACCCAATACTGTAGAAGTTTTGTTGCAATGAAATATATGGGAAACATGAAAAAAGCAATTTCCGGTTTTTAACAAAGGAATTAAAAACTATTTTGTGCAGAAAATAAAACCACTGGATGCTAACTTATAAATGTAGCTTAATATTGACTTAATTTAGCCATTGTAGATATCCACGTACAACATACAACTTTTTTCCTTTGCCAGATTCTGCTGATATATGTGAACAATTTAAAATTTTCCTTCTGTAACTTCTTAAGAAAGCTATTATTTAAAACGTTTTACATTGACAACTTCTCTCTCCTGAATTGCTCAAATCAGCTAATTGAGTGAATTATAACTATGAGCCACAAATTGTCTGTGGGACCACAGCTAAAGCAATAAAAGGAAATAATCAAGTTATTTGCTTGAATAGGCAGTAACTATTACTGTGCTTTCTTAGTCTTTTCATTAAACCTGAAAGAAACTGTTCAATTTATCAATCTTAGTCAATTTAAGGGTTTTAATTCATGATTGCACACTTTAATTGATGAGTTTGGAGTTTAGACACATGCTTTATGTTTTGAAAGCAGTTCTGGTGTTTACAGTTTATTCCAGGGTCTACCATTATTTGAAATGTAAAGATAAATGAGTAAATAGATTTTCCTGAGAATGAGCTATAGCTTATTTTCAATCAGTAAAACATTCTTATACTTCAGCGTATTTCATGTGTGTCAGATTTTGCTGATACATATCCTTTAATAATCAACTAGTTGAACAGAAACCTTTTTTATCTCAAGAAGTATAACAACAACAAAGGCAACATTTGAGAAGATGGACTTGATGGTACAACTAATATATGTGGAAACAGGTGGCAGACACACATGTTTTTTTCCAATAAGTGATCTGTTCCTCTGCTAACTGTTGGAAGTCAATTGACTAAAGTATCCAAAACCTCTGGCTATTTTATTTCATTTATTGCCTTCCTCTATTCTAGGATTACCCGATTTGGACTGTAAAAAAATCTATGCAACGGTTAGATGGCATTAAATACAGAAGACTCTTAATTGATGCAGTCCAGAGTTTTGAAGGCCAGTAGTTTTACATTCTGCTGTTCAGCCAAGATTATTTTATAGTCAAAATACACTAGTACCTATTTGAACCTGGCTCTGGACTTCGAGAAACTCCTGGTAAAGTTGTTCTTTTGTTCAAGAAAACTGCCTTCAGAATTGGCTGTCACCCAAATAGACTCACAGGAAACTGAAATATGATTTAAACCATTATCGGAATAGACTTACAGGAAGCTTAATTTGCAGCTTTCTTCTGGATACAGTTCAGTAGCTTTCTGTGAGGAAGGACTACAGATTTTTGTAAGAGTGACAGCGTTAGAAATGGGTCGTTATTAATGGAAATATAAATATATTGTCTAGAAATCCTGCAATTTTATCACTATTTTTTCCTCCCCTTGGAAGAATTTCTTTAGTGAGATGAGCTCCAAATATTGTATGGATTTTATGACTGAAGCTGCTGGTGAGTTTAGCTGATTTTAAATAATGGTGGAACATTGTGTTGAAAGGATGAATGCACCTTAACTGTTGAAATTATTTTGTTCTCCCAGTAATCAAAATAAAAACAAGTTTAGAGACTTGCATTGCATGTGTTTGAAGAAAGATATTATCTAAATTATGACATGAGAGATGCCCTAGCATTATGTATTTTTGTGGCAAATAATGAGTTTGCAAGCATTAAAAGAAATAATACATCTATAATCAACGATACCCCAAGCATTTGAATAAAATAAGTTTCATGTAATAGGGAACTCTTCTGTTACATTAACATTTTTTTAAATTTATTTCTGCTCCATGTTGCTATATTTCTCTGTTCCTGAAATTACTTAATGGAAAATGCTGCTTAAATTTCAATAAGGGAGAAAGTAGCAACGGAATTTTTGTGGCCAGTAGAAAGGTTTGTGGCAAAATTAAAAGACCTGCTCTTGGAGATTTTGAATGTATTGAAAAATTGGGGATTGTTTTAGATCTTTTATAAGGAAATTTAGTAGCTGAGAAATATCTGATTTTGAGATTGCCATAGGGTACAATAGCTACATATTGGATGATTAATTTGCTTTAGTGCATGTTTTTACATATACTAAAACCATTGTCTTTTGAGGCAAATACTTTTTGCCTAAGACACAGTGTTTGGGAATAATTGTCTGGAGTATTTATTTATTTCTCCTAGTGTTAGCTTGTCATCTCCCAAGCATAAGTCTAGAAAAAAACCACATTGATACCACAGTATATGCACACAATCACAATTTTTCAATGATGATATACCAAGTATGGTACCTCCTTCATTCCCTGGACACTTTGCTCCCAAATCATGGATGAGTTTTGAGATTCTGGAATCTGAAGTACCTATAAATAAGAGCTTACCTAGTAGATATGGGTCAGAGTTTCAAATGGTGTTACCAAGGTTAAAAAAACCCACCTCATGACAACAATCATTTGCAAAGAGAAAAAGCCTGAACCTAGCAATTTTACGAATTGTAGACCCTTTTCATCCATTTAGCAAGGCTCATTCGACTTTAGTGAACTTTAACGGTTTCTCCAACCCAGCTTCTCCAAAACTACTGTTGCTTCCTTTTAATTTATTAATCAAGATCATTGAGTTCTTCTAATGCAGGGGTCTGCAACCTTAAACACTCAAAGAGCCATTTGGACCTGTTTCCCACAGAAAAGAAAACACTGGGAACCAATAATTTAATAACCGGTGTGACTGGGTGGGCATGGCCAACTCAACGTCATTCACTCCCACCCAGTCCCCTCCTGCTCTGGAATATGGAGTGAGTCTCCATCCCCGCCATCACCCTTACCTTCTCAGGCCAGGCGAGGAGTGAAAGGGGGGCAGCCAGTGGTGGGATCAGTCAACAGGGAGCCGCAGCAGAGGGCAAAAGAGCCTCATGTGGCTCCAGAGCCACAGGTTGCAGACCCCTGTTTTAATGGAACCCCCTTCCTCTACATACAGAGTCACAATTTAGCTGAATCTTGCCTAACTGGTTGATCTCTCGATATTTTAGGCTACAGTTGCCCACAGTTTCATATCCCATTGAGAAGGAGTGAAACAGGCCTTTTTCTCAATTCCTGAGCCACGCAACTGGATGCATTTTTATTTATATTTTCTTTATCACTAATCCTTTTCTTGAGCTTTGTAATGACAGTGCTCATAGAAAATAACATCACTGACGAAACATGCCTTTAAGAACTTACCCTGCTATCAAAAACGAAAAAAAGCTTCTGCACTTTCTTACATCCAGTGCAAGTACTCTGTTCCCTAATATTACAACAAACAGATTATGAAAGTGCACCAAAGTTTTCACAAGATGCAGTGCTAGAGTTGTGAAATTTAAGCTTGTACCATAAACCAGTTACACTGCATTTCTTTAGGCATAATGAGGTGATCTCTTTGGTCTTACTCCTGTTGTGTCAGTTTTTGATGTAAACCAAACCAGGAAACTAACTCTACCAGTTTGATTGGAACTAAATTTTATTGATATAAGCTACGGTAACAGAATCTTGAAAACTTGGCTGCATTTTTCCCTTTTTCCTCTTATATCCCAGAGAGCAAGGCCAGAGCCTGTCTGAATTTCTTTTTAACATTTTCCTTGTTTCCTGGGCCTAAAGCAGGGGTATCAAGCTCATGTCACGATGGTGTCAGGTGACATATCAAGACTTTCCCCCCCTTCGCTAAACTGGGCATGGGCGTGGCCGGCGCATGACGCATCTGGCCATGGGCCGGGAGTTTGACAGCCCTGGCCTAAAGTATGTTTTTATACTCTTTTTTTTCTGTCACTGCATAGTTTTTCCAATGTGATCTCTGTAGTTCTCTCTAAGTTGGTTGCAATGACTTCAAATTAATTGAAAAGTTTTTAATCTAAATTTGAGATTGCCAAATTGTTTGATAATTTAGGTGAGGAAAATCCTATAATTGCTTTTTTCCCCAGTAAAGTCTTGAAACTTAAGTCACTGATGTGATTGTTTGCAAGTGTTGTGTCTTCTCATTTCTTTCCAGAAAGTTTATGCCAGAAGCACAGGTAACCTTTGTATTATGTCAAAACATATTTTATCATGAGTGTTGCCTAGATGTGTTATATGTTCACAATATTTTAGTCTTGTCTCCTGAAAATTACTCAACGTGAAATTACAAAATGCAACACTCATTTTTAAAAAAGGCATTAATTTAAAAGGCCAGTCCAAAAAGTTTATTGGTCAATGCAGTCAGTAGTACTCTAATATTTTAGATCCATTTTCTTTCTACTGCTCCTTCTGCCTTTTGCCCTGAAAAACAGAGACGATGGGGAAGCTACTTCAGGCTTGCACTGTGATGATGATTTACTATAGCTTTTTCATTCCATTTTTGAACTTCAGAAAAGGAAAAGTCAACAGAATAGGCAAGTCCAATTTTAATGAACCATGGTGATATACTGGTTAGAGTGCAGTACTGCTGCCTGCCAGTTGCTGCAATTTGGCAGTTCAAATCTCACCAGACTCAAGGTTGACTCAGTCTTCCATCCTTCCAAGGTGGGTAAAATGAGAACCCAGATTGTTGGGGGCAAAAGGCTGACTCTGTAAAACCACTTAGACAAGATTGTAAAGCACTATGAAGCAGTATACAAGCCTAAGTGCTATTGCTATTATTTATTTCCATCTTCGAGATGGACTGGAAATAAAGCTACAAGGCTATTTTTTTCCCATTGTGTCTACATTATGAAATATCCTTCCTCTAAAAACTAGGCTGACGCCTCGTGTTGACCTTGTAGAAGATTTTGAAGGCCCAATTTTGAAGGCCCTATTTTCCTGTCTTCAGGGAATAGTTCACGGCTTGGACGTCTTTTTCTAAATTAAATATTATAATTGTTCTTATAACATTTCGTGTTCTAATGAGTTGTAAAGATTCAGCAGCATGAATATTTAAAAAATAAGTAAGTCATACCCCTACAAATGAACCATTAAGAAATAATTTAGCTTTTTTTTTTTCATTTGAACAGGAAAAATGGGTGGTAACTCTGATTACTTGCTCATTAGCAATAGATTTTGAATTTCCACTTTGTATTCAGACTGGCATGTTGACTTTTACAATACCTTTATTTCAAATGATTTTATTTTAAAGTTTTAATTTTTAAAATTAACCAAAAGCTTTTAGTTATGTTTTTAATCTTGGGAAAGAAACATCAGTAAACTGGAGCCAATTGAAGATCAGAACTAAGATATAAAATATTTGTGACTATTGGCTTCTAAATACCATGTTTTTCTTTTTAGAACACGTTTATTTTACAGTTGAACCATATTTGGGGGCAACTGAGAGCACATTAATTTTTGTGGCATTTTTCTAAAACAAAATGCTTTAAGTTTATATGGAATATGAGATTTTTTCAGTTGACAGACCTTTTGAGAAGTGTTGATATTTGGTAAGCAAACTGTTATTCTGACATTAATTAATAGTAATTGCTTCTAACCCTTCTAACAATTAGCATAGACAATGATGCATTGCAATTGACATATCTTAGTTTTATTATGCACTTTATAAAATCAGCCCATTCCAATTCATGCCCTGCACTTGAGTCTGGTATCTCCCTATTATTTGCATTGTACAGATTAACCTATACAATAAATTATTTCAAAATATTGCAAACAGAAAGCCACAGTTGACTTTAAGATATTGAAGCCGTGTAGAGTGTGTTTCAGTACCAATGCCTTGTGTTGCTATGTATTTGATTGTTTGTTTAGAATATGCTTTCAGTGATGATTATTGTGGCAGTTGTCCCATTAGTTAGTCTCTCTCCATTTCTAATAATATGAAAAATACTGACCAAAGAAAATGGCCAGCCTATAATATCTATGAATACCCTGTTCATAGTCTACTCAGCTTGGAGCAACATGAAATGCCATTTACATAGCAATCACCTCTAATGGTAGGAGGGTTATATAATTACTTTTGGAGGTTAAGAGAGGACGTACAACTTAGTTGTATAGTATATATTATTTGAAATTAACTTCTAGTCAATTTGTAAATGATTTGTCACGTACATGAAACTAGTCAATTGGATATTGATTGCTATTATAACATGCATATCAAGGAATGACCAAGGAATTCTTGGCCTTCAAGACAAGTAAAACCTTGTCTCAAACAATTGTGATTCAACATTCAGAAGTGGTGGCGTTTTTGATCTACTTTTTACCTCAGAGCAGATGGCTGGTATTGAAAAGTTGGAGGACGGTTGTGATTAATCCTGTGTCATTGTAAGATCATTTTCTTCTCAGTTTGTAACTCCGGCACCTGCATAAGAAAGATCTACTTCAGAAATCTGATGGATCACTTTGTTTTTCAGGAGGTGGCTGGGGATTTTCTTGCTTCTGAAGACTAACCAGAAGTGCAAGTGATAAGTGTGAACTTCAGTGCTGAAATTTGAGCAGTACTAAACCTCTATTGAGTCCTGCAATTGTTGCCAGTACAGTACAATATTAGAGTGCTGATGTTGACACTTGCATCCATGGTACCAGTGACACTGCAAATGAAGTCCGCTCATCCTTTGTGATGGGCTTGGGAACAATTGTTTCTCTTCAGGATATGAGAGGTGCACAGATTCAGGGACCAATGCTCTCTAATTGCCCTCCACCCATTTAATATTACTACTCAAGATATAGGCACCCACACTTCTTGAGTAAAGAGTAGCAGCAAAAGATGTGCACATTCGGTCTTTGTAGACTAGAGCAGTCTGTTATGTGCTGCTTGTTTTTAACTGAATGTTTTTAAGATGCTTGAGAAGATTAATATCCTTATGCAAGCTGCCAAGAGTTTTTGGGTGCAACAGAAATTATGCAAATAAGTGAAGAAGAAGCCAGTTGTTGCTAGACCAGAGAGGTTATCAATAATAGAGTATGCATAAAAATCCCTGTCAGTTTTTAATTTAAATGGAATTCTTTCCTGAAGTAGTATGACATAATGGTGCGTATGTAAACCTGGAAGAGATTCAGGAGCACGAGGACTTAATAGAGACCAGTTTTCTTAAAATTAGTTCCATGAAGATCAGTCGCATTTCAGTGATAAAATTTCCATAGAGATAATGAATGCAAAACAGCATTAATTTTCCAATATGCTCCTGTTCCAATAGAAAAGAAAATTTGTAGCTCGGGGTTGAACAATGAGCTCCTTGGTGCTCTCTGAGCTTGGTTTTTTTCTTGTAGACACTTCATTCTCCTTCAGATATATTGACAGAGTTTTAGAGTTTTTGGAAGGAGCATAACATTCTAACACAAACTTTCATTTAGCTGCACCCATCATACTTGCTTCATCTTCTTTATTAATGGAAGAAAGATGGGTCACCCCACCTGTCGGTGTCTTTTTTGGGGTCATTCCAGTTTTCATTTATGCCCATTAGGAGAGTGTTGCAGAATATCAGCTATCATATGTCAGTTTCCCTTTTGCACAATAGGTCGACGTATATTAGTCAAGAATTACAAATTTGAAAAGATCCTCTGGTTCAGCATGTCCGACCATCAAATCCCTCATAGTGAGAACGTTGACTAGGCACTCTTAAAAGTTATTTTTGAAACAATCCCTAATGCCTCCCCATAGCCAGACAGGTGATACTGTGGCGGTGCTGGCTGAGTGTCTAAAGGCTATAAGAGTCTAGATCAGGGGTATCAAACTCAGGCCCACAGGCTGGATCTGGCCCATGGGGTACGTAGTTCTGGCCTGCGGGGCCGGAAATAACAGGATTGGCCTGCAGTGCCTCTACCAGCTAAAACAGGGTGTGGGGAGCCTTGTGCAGTCCCCTGTGGCCCGTTTTTGGCCTGGATGGCCTCCTGCCACACTCTTGCCAGCCAAAACAGGGCTGGTGTGGGCCCCCTGTTTTGGTTGGCAGAGTCCTGCAGAAGGCCGTCTAGGCAAAAAACGGGCTGCAGGGGACTGCATAAAGTTCCCTGTGCCCCGTTTTGGCTGGCAGAGTACTGCAGGAGGCTATCCAGGCCAAAGCAGTCCCCTCACGCCCCATTTTGGCTGCCAGAGTGCTTTAGGAGGCTGTCCAGGCTGAAAATGGGGCATGGGGGGGTCATATGAGGCTCCCATGCACCTTGTGTTGGCTGGCAGAGTCCTGCAGGAGGCTGTCCAGTTCAAAAGCGGGGCATAGGGAGGCAGCACCACCTTCACTTTCTCTTTAACAGCATCTGCCAACTAGAACTAGGTACTCTCCAAGATATGGATGGCTGATGTTCAGAAGAGCCAAAAACATCTGGCTCTTCACTCAGGTCTTTGATGAGAGAGTGAGCCGCCTCATATCACTGAGTTTGTCATATTTTAATCTTTTAATATTAATCTTTTAATCTGTGATTGATTAATTGTAAATTTTTTTATTGTGAGCCACTCATAGTCATTGGGAATTGGGTGGTATATCAATTTTGTAAATTATTACTAATATTAAGTCCTCCTCTAGGGCTGTGACAGAAGTAGTAACAAAGATCGATAGAGTGTTGGACAGACAG
>JAOYMU010000077.1:9023899-9034426 GCA_025802295.1 Psammodynastes pulverulentus
CCCCCCCCCCCCCCCCCCCCCCCCCCCCCCCCCCCCCCCCCCCCCCCCCCCCCCCCCCCGACACCATGACATGCACATTATTTGGCATTGAAAGGTGTTGCCAAAATGACTTGTTTCTGTGCTAAGCTCAGGAGTATAAAACTCGATTTCGTTGAGGGCCACATTGACCTGGGGGGGGGGGGCTGGGTGATGTGGCCAGGGTGGATGTTGCCAGCTCAACATCACTTGTGTCATGGTGGCCTGTGCACTCTGCCAGTGCGACCCTCCCAAGCTCTGTTTTCACTGGCAGAGGCATTGAGGGCTGGTTCTTCATTGTTTCCAAGGCAGCCCCACGGGCCAAGTGTAAGCATTCTGCGGGCCTTGAGTTTGACACCCCTGGCTTAGCTAGTTAAATTGTGATCTGTCTTGGGAAACCTTAAATTTAGAATTTTAAGATTTCAATAGATTTTAATTCTATGAATTCTTTTTTATTCAGGAGAGCTTTAAATAATCTTTTTCAGTTGATAATGTATATTCAGTGCAAAACTTTAAGAGATATTAAAATAAAGAGAAGACCGTATTATGTAGTTTTGAAATTATTGAACTCAGACCACAAAAGATATCCAGATACTCATGATGATTTTGTAAACATTTGTTTCTGTTTTCTTTACAGATATATGTCTCGGGTTCACGGTATGCATCCCAAGGAGACTACACGTCAGCTTAGTTTAGCAGTGAAGGATGGTCTTGTTGTAGAAACCTTGACAGTGGGATGCAAAGGTTCAAAAGCTGGCATTGAGCAAGAAGGATACTGGCTGCCCGGGGATGAGATTGTGAGTATATTTTCTGATAGTGTTTTTATCACCATTTCCTGGAATGTTGACTTGAAATTCATAGTACCAGCCTACATGCAGAGCCTCAAAACAAAAAAACCAACTAAAATTATTTTTACATTTCCATTTTTTACATTACATTTTATTTTTAAAATGTAAAAAGAGGTAAAAAGCTGGTTTCTTAATTACCTCATGTAGCTATAGGCATTCATGTAGCACAGAATAGGTAATTATTACCTGCATAACAGCTTCAGAGGTGAATTAAGTGTATTTTTTAAAATACAGTCTAATGAATATAGATATTTATAAACATACACTTTTAGACATAGTTTAATTTCAAGCCATAGCAATTAAGGTGTTTATCAAAGAGATGCAGTCCAAAACTGTTTATGAAAAAAAAATTGGCATTCCAGTTGAGAAAGTTCAAATTTTGTCATAGGGTCCTGTTACTTGTTTCAGAAACAAGTGGAAGACGAACACTTTCACCACAATATAAACCAAATATGGTTATTTTAAACACAACAACAGTTTGTGGATACAGGTAGTCTTCGACTTACAACAGTTCGCTTAGTGACCTTTCAAAGTTACAATGGCACTGAAGAATGTGACTTACGACCTTTGCGGCATCATGATCACATGATCAAAATTCAGATGCTTCACAACTGGTTCATATTTGTGACCGTTGCTGTGCCCCAAGGTCATGTGATCCCCTTTCGTGACCTCGCAAGCAAAGTCAATGGGGAAGCCAGATTCACTTAACAACCAGGTTACTAACTTATAAACTGCAGTGATTCACTGTGGTAAGAAAGGTTGTAAAATGGAGCAAACTCGCTTAAAAACAGAAATGTTGGACTCAATTGTGATCGTAAGTCGAGGATTACCTGTAACTTGAAAGCGCTTCATTTTGAAAACTTTAGAAAGTTATCTTTCTTCGCAAAACATTCCTGGAATGGTGTGAGGGTATCTTCTAAAGCTCAAGTTTAGGAAGCTTTGTTTGTAGGCTTTTAGACTAATCTTATTTTCATATAAATCTGAAAAATTCATATGGGCTAGGACAGGGGTATCAAACTCGCAACGTCACATTGCCATCACGTGACATATTGCAACTTTCCCCCCTTTGCTAAACTGGGAGAGGGCATGGCCTGTGTGTGATGCATCTAGCCTGCGGGCCGCGACTTTGACATCCCTGAGTTAGGATATACCGTTAAATTAATTCTGCCAAGGTCTTTCAGCTGTCCTTCAGTTGATTTAGAAAAGTCCCACTAACTGAGGACCTGCAAATCCTTCCATAACAAGTCCTCAAGTCGATGACATTGGTTATAGATATAATGCTTTAATTGTTAGTTATTCTGAATAACTTGGAAATGCAATGTTACTGTGAATCAGATTGGGTAATATATAGTAGAAAGGCATCAACTGTGACTTTACTTTTTTTTTTTAACTTTTCCCCCCAGTATTACTATAGTTTTATTCGGTATACCAGTACACTGATAATTATTATGAAATAATAATTAGGCATTGCCTGATTAGAAAAAATAGCTATTTTAACTTTGTTTTTAATTAAATTTGGTTGTGTAAGCATGAAATCCTAAATTTAGATTGTAAATTTATTTGTAAAACAGTTGCCTTGAGAGATGGATTACTCAAGTATACACAGGAAAAAAATATTTTAAAATATTGTTTCTATTCAATTTTTAAAGGGAGTTTAGTTCTAGCAACTTAAGAGGAGAATTGGCACTTAAATGCTATTTTAATACACAAGGTAGAAGATTTTAGTAGATCTAATTTAATATCCTTAGATACAGTATTGTGCCACATAAAGCTGTTGAGTACAACTACAGACTGTAGATTTAAAAGTAACAAACTGAAATACTAGATTTAGTAACACCAAATATGATAGCGGTATACTGCATGTAATCAGAGTTGTGTATATTTTCTACTGCATGCATAAATCAGATTTTTATGCCATGTTAGTCAGAATTCTTCACATGGAAAAGCTGATAGATAATCAAGTGAATGTTCATGTGTTAGCTCAGATTTTCATAGTGAATGTGCTATACAATTGGTTCCCCCCCCAAAGGCCAGTATGTGTTATATAGCTTGGAAATGTAACTGTCCCTTTACTAAAGTAAATCTTAACTGAATTGTCTTCTGTTTTCAACAGTTTCATAATGCATGAAACAGTTTAATGAACTAAGATTCTCAGTTCCAGTTTCTGCAGTCAGTTTAATTTTTGCATTGCATAAATTATAAAATATGCACAACTCTGTTCTTAATTAGAAGGCTTGAATATATTTTAAAAAAAAAATCCATGAGAATGTGAGATACTTTCTCTTCTCATGTACATTTAAATATTGCATCTTAAAGTTTCTATTTATTAAAGGTACAGCCCTAATATATCTCGCATCTCCTGGGTTCATGTAATTAAATTGTTTAGAAATGAAAAATGTTATATGTTGTGCATAGCTTCTGTAATGGGTTGATTTGCATATTTTTTTAGTTTAGCAAAACTTACTTTTGTATGACTGGAATCTCCTCTAACATTGCCTGCTCTCGTCCCTTTACCAAAAACAACATCAAATTTCAGCTCATTGCAGAAAAGCCCTACAGATTACATCAAGTTTTTTATCATTTCCGTCATTATTTGTTTATGAATTTTTATTTATCAAAACCACCTTGTGGCTGACCTTTAAGTACTATCAGTTCTTTTTGTAATCACAGAGATTTATTTTAGGTTCATTAATATTAGATAGCTTTCTAATGCCCATGAACTAAGTTTAAGAAAAGATTAATGATTTACTTACTCTGTAATCATAAATATATTAACTGCAATCCAGTTGCTGGTATGTATAAAAATGCACCCAGCTAATGGAATTTAAAAATAGAAATAAAACGTAAGAGTAGTCTTGCAGAATTTGAAGAAACCTTAAACTCAAATAAACTTGGTTGTAACCAACATTCCCTATCCATGATGAAGATCCACTTGGCCTTATTAAATTTACATGTTACCTGTCTTAATTGCAGACTTCACACAAGGTGGAAAATACCTTCCAGGCCACAGTACATGGTTAGAAAGATATGTTCACTCAAAGTTGGGTACGTTTGCTATATTTAGATTTTTTAAAATGATACCAGAATACCAGAACTTGGTAACTATCAGTCTTCTTTTTAATAAAGAATTAATATATTGTGAAAATAAAATAACCCCCATTTCCTTTAGCATTGGAATACCTTCTATAATGGCAGTATAATTTTTATTTCTCTATATCTTCTGGTAAATTGATTCTGTAAAATCTTCACTCTTGCACATAAAATTAATTTTCTAATTTTTATTAGAATATACATTTTGGAATTGCTTAAATAGTTCCATAAGTAACAGTAGTTATATTTTAAGTGGGGGGGGGGGAGGGGAGATCATGATAATAGGTTTTATTTACAGATTGTGGAGACAATTAAGTCCCTGATCATAAGCAAAGCATGTCTTGGATTTTTATAAGGTTTGACACCATTGTGGGATATTATGATATATAAGCATGTCTTTCTTCCCAGGAGCTATTAACCGAGAATGCTAATCCGTCTACTAAGCTGAAAAACTACAAACATGGAATCATTTTTGCTCCCCTTCCCCTTTGAGTGTGTTTTCCTAATTAAGTTAAGTGCTTGGAAGCTTTCAGGAACTTCCAAGCACAGAGTTTTCAGAAAACATTTTTGGGGGGAGGGGGGGGGAACAGTCCATTGAGTTTATCTTGGGGAAATTTGATTAGTTATGATGCTCTCAGTAACAAATGTTTTCCCTCCTGGTTTTAGTTTATGTTCCTCACATGGATTCCAATACATAGACCATATTTTTTTGTTTTTCTTTTTTTGTTTTGTTTTCTTTATTTTGAAAGGCCTACAGCATGCAGTCTTTATCTTGGACAACTTCAAAAATGAAGGTGAACAACTTTTGCACAATGTAGTCTTAAATATGTTCTGTTACATCACTCTTTTTTTGTTGCTGTTGTGTATTAAGATAGATTATACCTTGCTTTTCCAGTCTTCCAATAATGGATAGTAATAATGCTTTTCAGATGTGTTGTATCTGGTTCTTGAAATCAGCCTGCTTTTTGCACCTTGGTTAAAATATTATTTTTTTCTCCTTCCTGGAGAGCCGGAAGTGGTCATTCACATGTTTTGCTGCAAGATATAAAGTCACATTGCTTTTCCTTTTTTTTTTTTTTTGTCAGTTATTTTGAGAGGATATGATGACATCTCGTGGAAGACTTTGCAAATACAGAAAAAGATATTTGTACTCTGAGATTTTTTATGTTTATCGTAATTAGAATAGTGGCTGCCAGATGTTAGTTATATAAATGCCTCCTGTTGCATCTGAGGAAATTACGTGGCAGATATGTTTGTATATCTCCGGCTCTGCAAAGATTCCATTATTTGTCTAAAGTTTACACCAGGGTTTAAGAACAAAGATTTATATAGTTTTCTTTTGTTTTCAAAATTCAAAACAAAATTTGTACTGATTGGATGGGGAAAAACCTTTCCATTAACACTAAAATTTATTTTCCTCTTCATGATTTTATTTCAAAATTTGTTTTCTCAGTTACATGTGATAAAAAAAAACCCACAATATCTTAATTACAGTATTTTTCGGACTATAAGACGCACCAGAGTATAAGACGCACCTAACTTAGGGGAGGAAAACAAGAAAAAAAATCTTACCTCAGCTTCTGCCTCCCAGCAATTTGCCTCCATGCAGCAAGCAGAAATAGTTTCAGCACAGGCTAATTAGCACGTGGCTTGGCTGTTTCAGGCTGCAGTCTGAAACAGCTGATGGTCGGAGCCCGATCCGAAGGACCATCAGCTGCTTATGCTAATTGGGCTGTGCTGAAGCTGCAACAGGCTTTTTGCTGGTTGCTGCAAAGAGGTAAATTGCTGGTGGGCGGGGCTTCTGCAACATTCGGTGAATAAGACGCACCCAAATTTTCACCCACTTTTGGGGGTGGAAAAAGTGTGTCTTATACTTCGAAAAGTACGGTATTTCCCTGCTGTTGTCCCAAAGTTTCTTTTCAAAACTCAGCTGGACTTTCTTGGTCCGGTTGCCTTTTGAAAAATGCCTTTGGGACAGAAAATTATGACCTGGATGGTTGAGAATCTCCATAGACCCTTCCCCTGCTATTGTTTATTGTTGCAGTGTTGGGCTAAACAGTTTGCATCTCTTTCTTTCTTTCCATGTGGTACCTGTGTGGCTTTCAACGGCCTCATAATTGTAAGCTGAGTCTCTGGAAATTCTACAGACATTTAGAGTTAGCTTGGAAACATCTGTGAGAGTGAAGACATTCAAACAATTTGCATTCTCTCTCTTTAGCATATTTTCCAATGCATCGGGGGAAGCTTTGATTGACCTTGGGAGAACTTCATATTTTTTCCCATCAAATGCACATTGGAACAAAACATTATTAAGTATCCCTAAAGATTTATACTGTCAGGACTTGAACAGCTGTTTTATCCAGTTTATGCCCAACCTTATTATACTTTTTTATAATTATATTAGTGGAAAGATGTAGCATTAGATCTCTGTTTTCAACCCTGCGTGGTTTACTAATTAGGATGTATTTAGCTAGCATTATTACTATGTGTGATATTTTGTAGAGTTGTCTAAGCCAGGGGTCCCCAACCCCTGGTTCGTGGACTGACAACGGTCCACAGCATGCCATAAAGTGGGCCACGCAAACAAGTGAAGCCCAGTGGTGGGATTCAAATAATTGAACAACCGGTTCTCTGCCCTAATGAGCAGCTGGGTAGGCGTGGCTGGGTGATCATGTGACTGGGTGGAGCTCAGGCGACAGTAAGTCTGGGCGTACTGCCAAGAACCTTTAGCTGTTCTATGGGTTAACCAAGAGGCAGTTTCTGTAAGCAGGGCAATAAAGATGAGGCTAGAAACAACCCCAGAATGTTTCCTTCCTGCCTTCCTTACAGGATTAGCCCTGGAAAGTGGGAAAAAAAACAAAAGGAGATTTCGTCCAACAACCGGTTCTCCGAACTGCTTAGAAAGTTAACAACCGGTTCTCACAAAGAAAAGATATCTATTGTGAACTGCGGGGTGGCATCAGGAAGGGCAGCCAGCCAAAAAATGCACAACCCCATCCAGTGGCTCCAACTCTTCCCTGAATTAAGGGATTTTACTGGGTCATTAAAAAGAGAGTTTTCCCGTTTGACCGAGTCTGTGGGCAAATGTTTTGATACCCTTGGCCGGAATTTGGTAATACTGGCAAGGCATCAAATAATATCACCGTATTCTGATATTTGAAGTTGCTATTTCTGGTTTAAGTGATGTATGATCTCCTAATATTTTAACCTGTTCACTTCCAGGTGCGTTGACAATCAAAACAGAAGATGCCGGCTATGTAGTGATCATGGGTGTGAAGAGTGGACTCAATCTTTGTATGGACACTAACGGAAATCTCTTTGGATTGGTGAGTCCTACTATTCATTTCGGATTCTTTGACTCCTTTCCTAGCTCAGCCAAGCCATTAAGTCCTCATTTTACGACCCCAACAGAGTCCAACGTTTCTGTTCTTAAAGGAGCTTTGCCCCATTTTACAACCGGTTGTGCCACAATTGTTAAAGGAATCTCTGCAGTTGTCAAGTTAGTCACACGGTTGTTAAGTGAATCTGGCTTTTCCCCTTTGGCTTTACTTGTCAGAAGGTCGCAAAAGGGGATCACGTGAACTTGGGACATTGCAACCGTCATAAATAGGGGTCCGTTGCCGAGAGTCTGAAGTTTGATCGCCATGGTCACAAGCGTGAAAACTGGTCCTGAGTCACTTTTTTCAATGCCGTTGCAGCTTCTGACCCTCACTACAGGAACAGTTGTAAGTTAAAGACTACCTGTATTGAAAAAAGCATAACTCTGGATAGATAAATTTAAGGGGCTACCAAACTCTCTGGTTTAATATTAAGAAATTGCTTGTATAAGGGGGTGAGAGACAGGTATCTTGGTCCATATATCAAACGAATAACCCGTTGGGATCCCCATATCAAAACAACTTACTTTATGTGCGGCCAGAATCTGAAAATAACATCTAACACAGCACAGGACTGAAACAAAAATGGCTCGATTGAGATCTGCATAGGCGGGACCGATGGGGGTAGATTGTAAGGGCGACCCCGAAATATAATTTTATATCCTTTTATTCTATTTTTATATATTTATGCCTTAAATTTTATTGTATTGTATTCTATTACATAACTATTGTATTTTCCCCTACTCTTATTTTAAATTGTTAGCATAAGATTTTATTGGCGATATATGTTAATCCTTGTGCTTTGATATGGCTTATAGGCTAATCAATTAAGAAATTGACCTTTACCAACTTTATGTAAAGTTTTTAAGGAAAAAAAAAGACGAGACAGTTTTGGCGGGAAATAAATAATCGTAAACAAGAAAACCGTTTTTCTTTAAAAATACTTTCCTGTCCCACATGTTGGATGCAAACACTGAGGAAAAACATACAGGGACAATTCACTTTTTTCAGTGCCGTTGTAACTCTGCAACCGTCATAAATCTGAGTCGGTTGCCAAGCATCCGAATTTGGATCACATGATTATAGGGATAGGAGAATGGTTGTAAGTATGAAAAATGGTCAAATAAGTCAATTTTTTCAGTCCTGTGGTGACTTGGAATAGTCATTAAACAAACTGCTTTAAATTGAGGAGACTATCTGTAAAAAGAACAAACCATCCTCGTTGTTTAACGACCCGATAATCCATTGCGGGGTAGAGTCTGGGCAGCTGAAGGGAGTTAGCAGAGTTTTTTAATGGCCAGATGCCCTTCCTGTCACCAAGGCGGAGATTTGTTCAGCAGATATATTCTCACTGTGCCCAGGAAGAGAAATATCTGCCTCTACCTAGGGATGCGGTGGCTCAGTAGCTAAGACGCTGAGCTTGTCGATTGTAAGGTCGACAGTTCAGCGGTTCGAATCCCTAGTGCGCGTAACGGGGGTGAGCTCCAGTTCCTTATCCCGGCTTCTGCCAACCTAGCAGTTCTAAAGCATGTCAAAAATGCAAGTAGAAAAATAGGGACCCCCTTTGGTGGGAAGGGAACGGCGTTCCGTGCTCCTTTGGCATTGAGTCATGCCGGCCACATGACCACGGAGACGTCTTCGGATAGCACTGGTTTCTTCGGCTTTGAAACGGAGATGAGCCCCGCCCCCTAGAGTCGGGAACGACTAGCACGTATGTGCGAGGGGAACCTTTACCTAGGATTGAACTCACAGCCTCCTGATTGTGAGGCGAGAGCTCCCCCTCTAGGCCACCGCACCACTCTGCGGAAAGAGCAAATGTGTGGAAAATATTCGCGAACCTAAATGCGGATGGTTTTTTTGACCGTAAGGAAAGGACGGCTTGATTTTTCACCTCCGTCTTGACCTTTTTGTGTGTTTTGTTTCCTTCAGAATTCCTTCGGCAACGAGGATTGCGTTTTTAAGCACGCGATGCTCGAAAACGGCTACGATGTTTACCAGTCCCCCAAGTACAATTTCCTGGTCAGCCTCGGAAAGGCGAAGCAGTCGCTGTTCCCCAATATGAACCCGCCCGCTTTCTCTCAGTTCTTAACCAGAAGGAATGAAATCCCCTTAAGCCAGTTCAACTCGCCAAGGCCTCAGCCAGCAGACCGCTGGGACGACGACGTCGAACTCTGTGGGGGCATCTTGGCGGGAAAGATACCAGAAGAAACCCCGGATGAGGTGGGCGTCCACCCCTGCTTGACCAGCTCCAATTCTGAGGAGAGAGACCCGAACGGCGCCACGCTGAGCCGAAGATTTCCTAGCCCTCGGACGGGTTCCTGAACCCGAAACGAGAACCGGATTTCTCTCCTGAACCGTCAAAGAAAGCTAAATTCCTTTTTTCCGATGAATTGTTCAGAATAAGGAGGTCACACGGTTGTATGCAGATGGTCCTTCATTTACAACACTTCATTTCGCGAGCGTTCAAACCTACAAAGGCCGTTTTTCACACGCTTACGACCGTCGCAGCACTCCCCGTGGTCACGCGATCAAAATTCAAATGCTTGGCCATTTGACTCGTCTTTGTGACGGTCGCAGGGTCTCCCAGGGATGACGTGATCCTGTTTTGCGACCTTCTGATGAACAACGTCGATGGGGAATCCAGGCTCCCTTACTAACTGTGATTCACTTAACAACTCCGGCAGTTGGGACGAAGCTCGCTTAACAAATGTTTTGCCTAGCAACCTAAATTGGGGGGGCTCGATTGTAGTCATATCTCAAGGACTACCTTTATCCATCTTCCCGGTTCTAGCCCTGCTCCTTACCGACCTTGAATGACAAACGTGGGTTACGAGGCGAGTTTTATTTCTTTTGCTCTGTCTACATTTCAATCTCGAAGCTTCACCCGCTGTAATGTTATACAGTATATAGACTTCTTGTCGTGCCACAATCCACCCACAGCTGGCTGGCAGTGATGGCGCAGTTGCCAACATGTTATGTCCAGGGGGTGGGCTTCAAAAATTTTAGGCCTCGTGGCTGTGTAGGCTTGGCCATGTTGGGCCTCCTGCACCATGAGGTGGCGTTTTTGCTCCGGAGGCTTTCCTGAACTTCCAGTAGGCCCGTTTTTCGCCCTTCCGAGCCTCCGCGTGCACCCTGCACATACCTGCATCCAAAATGGGCCGCGTGGGGACTCCTGGGAGGGGCAGGGCAGGGTGGGC
>JAOYMU010000077.1:9073580-9087468 GCA_025802295.1 Psammodynastes pulverulentus
AATAAGATTGGTTTGGCATGATCTGTTTTTGACAAACCCATGCTGACTGCTAGTTATTATTTTACTTGTTTCTAGATATTGAAACATTGCTATTATGTCTCCCCAGTCCTTCTTTTCATTAAACTAGACATACCCAATTCCAGCACCCCTACATGTTTTAGCCTCCAGTCCCCTAATCGTCTTTGTTGCTCTTCTGTGCACTCTTTCTAAAGTCTCAATATGTTTTTTACATCATGGCAACCAGAAGTGGATGCAGTATTCCAAGTGTGGCCTTACCAAGGCATTATAAAGTGGTATTAACATGTGGTCTTGATTCTATCCCTCTTGTTTATGCAGCCTAGAACTGTGTTTGCTTTTTTGACAGCTGCTGCACACTGCTGGCTCATATTTAAATGATTGCCCATTAGGACTCAAGATCCCTCTCACAGTTACGATTATTGAGTGAGGTACCACATACACTGTACCTGTTCAGTTTGGGGCTTTTTTTTGCCTATATGTAGAGCCTTATTTTTTTCACCATTGAATTTCATTTTGTTAAATAGCACCCAGTGTTCAAGTCTGTCAAGATCCTTCTGTGTCTTAAGCCAAGAGTGTTGACTATTCCTGCTAGCTTGGTGTTGTCTGCAAATTTGATGAGTTCCCCATCTATCACCTTATCCAAATCATTGATGAAGATGTTGAAGTGTACTGGGCTTAAAACAAAGCCTTGGGGTACCCCATTGCATACTTCCCTCTATGTAGATGCAGTTCCATTGAGGACTAAACGTTGAATGTGGTTGATCAGCCAGTTATGAACCCATCTGGTGGTGATGTTGTCTAACCCACATTTTTCTACCTTATCAAGTAGTAGATTATGGTCTGCTTTATCAAATGTCTTACTGAAGTCTTAAGTAAATTATATCCATAGCATTCCTCTGGTCCACTAATTTTGCATTCCTTGACAATGTGACAATCATAACTTCTGGGTTCCTGCTTAGCTCTGATGTAATTGGATCTTGAAGAAAAGGAGCAGTTCTGAAAAAATCTTGCTCTATTTTAATTATGCGGTAAACCCCAGCTTTGCAGTAACATCAGCCATTGCTCACGCTTTGAAATAGATAATCAAAGAAAATTGTTGCTGGGATTGTCATGAGTAGCCACCCTAACCTTCTTTGCTCAGTTTCCATAATCTTGGCAGTGCTACATGGAACCACTGTGATTAACTTAAAAATACCTATGCAATGGTGCTGAACCAGAGGTAGTATTCTACCGGTTCGGGCGAACCAGTGGCAGAAAAAGCTGCTGCTTGGGCGAACCGATGGTAAAAAAATGGCTACCATTTTGGCCGAACCGGTAGCTAAAAAACCCTATGTGCATGCACATTCTCCCCCTCCCATGCATGCGCATGCCTACTGCGCATGTGCACACCGGTCAGCTGAGAGGACTCTTTGATCAGCTGATCGGCGCACTTTCTTTAGCTACTGGTTCAGCCGAACTGGCAGCTTTTTTAGCTACCGGTTCGGCTGAACTGGTAGCTAAAAATTAGCTGCCGGTTCAGCCAAACAGGTAGCTAAAAAAAGTGCGCTGATCAGCTGAGAGGACAGCATGAGCATGCACAGAGGGGAGGAATGCACTTGTGCGCACACACTCAGCAAACCAGTGGTAACACCGGTAGGAAACTGCCACTGTGCTGAACCACAGCAATGCTTCTTGAGCATGCTCTTTGGTTCGATGTAAACTAAAACAGCCACCTTGGCCATATGTGGTTTCATGTGGTGCACATTATCAAACAGAAGGCTATTAAATATGGAAGGCTATTGGATGTCCAAGGTGGCTGTTTTAGTCATATGCTTACAGGAGGTGAACAGAACCCTTCTATTAATAATGGAAGTTAACAGGACACTTTGATTTCAGCATCCAGATAGAAATTTGCCTCCATATTTTTTCTAGCATTCACAGTTACAATGGTACATAGTGACTTGGAATGGTCCTCGCACTTACAACTATCAAAGTATCCCCACCATCATGTGATCAGAATTCGGGTGCTTAGCAACCAGCATGTATTTATGACAGTTGCAGTGTCCCAGGGTCATGTGATTTACATTTGTGACCTTCCCCAACTGAATTCCAACAAGCAACATCAGTGGAGGAAACCAAATTCATTTAATAAATACATGATTCACTTAACAATTACAGTGATTTACTTAAGCACAGCAAAAAAGGTTATAGAATCAGTTGCAACCTGTTTATCAACCATCTTGTTTAAGCAATGAAAATTCTTATTCCAACTGTGATCCTAAGTTGAAAACTACTTGTATCTACATTGCATTTTACTTTATAAGTGAAAGGTGGAGATTTGTCTTCAGAGTATTATTTTACATACGTGTTTTTGCTAAATGTTTTTCAATTGTTCCCCAAGTGAGAATATGAATATTTATACTTCCATTTGACAAATTTTCTTTCAGTGTTTGGTGCTCCATAGACAGAAGATGTGACAATCCTGTAAAATAATATTTAATGCTTAAACAGTGATGGAAAGTGTAGAGCACAAATGTAGGAAGTTTTAAAAACAAATTTCCAGTTCTATAGTTTATAGTTGAGTCCAGCTTTTCAAAACTCAACCAGGATTTGTGGCAAGAGACTGGGTACCCTATCTACCTATCATCTATCTATATTGATAACATCCATGTAATTACAATATAATCTGTCTTGGTCATGAATCTATCTTAAATGCACAATTAAAACACAGTGCATCAATCCAGCCTATATTTGTTACCTATAAACTGGATATTTGCTTTTGGAGTATACTTATCACATGTGAAATGACTTCAAGACAACTAAAAGTTGCACTTTACAAAACAACAGAAAAATGTATGTGGTGCGAGAGCTCTGGAAATTCTTTAAAAATAACCAAAAGAACCATTTTGGTTATTAAGCAAACAAACGAACAAAAGAAACAAACAAAAAAACAAAACAAAAAAGAAACCCCAATTCTTTTCAGAGCAACAAAAATAAAAGCTTTTATTCGTTCATTTGAATATAAAACAGGCGTTATCACAGATGTACAAAGCGTACTGGTGTTTTAACATACAAGAAGGTTGCTGTTTGCACATAAAAATTTTTTTTTTTTGGAACTGTGATTGGCTGAGTTACATGGATGTCTCTAACCAGTCACCACACTCTATGAAATAACGCTGCTAACATTCAACTGATAAAAGGGACAGTCTCCCCTTGGGTAAAGTGTCAAGCAGGATTAAATATATATAATAAACGAGCACCATGAAGAATCTGCTCCTGTTGCTTAGTTTTTGTGTTTCAATGTTCACTGTGAACCCTCCTCCTTCATTTGTGTGTTCGGGATTTTTTTTTTTTCTCTTTCTTTTCAGATGTGCATCAGGTTGATTACATGATTTTGTCTGACTTCAAAAGCACAAGTTCACAAGACAAACAGTTTATACATTCTCATGAATGGTTTATCTACAGTACAATTTCTAATACAGAGCAATCTTTCTTTATTGCTGAATCTGATGGTTACATATGTGGTTTTTTTATTATTATTATTTTCCTCTTCACTTGCATGACAAAACTAGGATATTCAGTTTACATTTACTGTCCTAATTTTTAAAGAGTTGAAACGACCGGCAGGCTGCCGAAGTGATCAGTGATTTAACGGTGCTGTACGACTGCATTGCAGTCCTTCACGCTTCCCCAGGAGTGGAAAGTTGTCTTAAGTGAAGGTTAAAAGAGAGGCGGTCGCAAAGCGACAGCTGGATTTGTGTCAGCGGTAGCAGCGACGTCACATGTTAGTTCATACATGGCAGTTAGGCTCATGATCAAGTCGTGTGAACTTTGTAGCAACTTGACGTTCTACAAACAGATTGTATTTTTGATGGCCCCACACAGAATAATATGGCAGAACTCTTCCCTATCCAGTGGTCTTTGAGACATGAGAAATATTCACAGGGCAAAGAAAATCTAGAAAAAGGTTATCTGAAACTTAAAATGCAAACGAAGAGTCATGAGATACTCTGTAATGTACACAGAGGTTACAAACCATTCCTTTAAGTACTCCCATCTATTAAAGAAGAAAACAAAAGAGGATTGACTGGAACCAAAGGAAGCCTGAAAAGGTGCATCAAAATAATTCCATTCTATGCGACATATAAGGATCCCGAGATGCTTATGCTACAACTCTCTTATGCATGCAAATTTCAATGGAGGTTAAGCAATTATTCCGAACCTGTAAAAAAAAAATCAAATTAAAAAAAGTTGTTCTTCCTCCTGGTTAATCTTCATCTTCTCATCAAGCATGGGTTGACCTGGGGATTACTAAAGGAAAATGAAATCAGCAAAGAAGACAAGGAGAAAACCAGAAATGGGAGAGATGGTTGATTTACCTGAAGAGATTTAAAAATGGCAAAAATCAGAGCAAGAGGGAAGTGCGGCAGGAGAGAGAGAGAGAAAGAGACAGCTGGGGATTTGCAATTTGGTTCCCTTCGCTTCTTGCTCTATTGGCAGATGGAAGGATTGCATCACAACATTTGAATTTCAGTCCCTCAGTTTGACAAACGTTAGCAGGTGCACTAAGCTAGGCCAAATCATTTAGGGAGGGTTTCTGGTTATTGTCCAATAACAAATAAGATACTTTTTCAAAGCAACAACTTTCTACAAAGTGTTAAATAGATGGAGAAGCACTCTCTCCTTGCCCAAATTAAACCAGACAGCAGAGACACTCTTTTCTTTTTCCTTTTTACAAAAAAAACACCCTTCTGTAAAATGACCATCAAGAAGCTAACAAAAATTGTTCTTACCACAAGGGGGAAAAAAACCCCATTGGAAAGTATTAACGAAAACGAAAGATGAAAAGAAAAAGATGACCATTATTGTGCAACAATATTATGCAGCTAAGGAAAACAGTGCTATACTTCAAACCTGCCTTTTCTAACATCTAAGAAGTGTATGAACATACATGCCAACATTTATGGTCACCCTCGATGGTAAAGAATAGTATTCGTTGTTAGTGCACTGTTCCAAGTCTTTGGCCACAAGTCAATCTGCTCTGGGAAGAGTTATAATCATCAGGTTCTTTTCCTGTCCCCTCCACTCTTCCCGAGAGACTTGGCAAGCCTTCATGGCCCTCCCAATTCAGCCTTCCCGCTTGAGAACTGTGGCACCATCAGAGGAAAAGGATGGTGGAGGAGAAAGCAGGGCCCTTGTGGGGAGCTAAAGCAAATTTGGGGGGAACAGCCAGCTGGGAGAGTTGGGTGGGCAGGGGACACTCACCCCAGGCTCCTAAAGGGACTGCTTCACCTCTTGCCCTCGGTCTAAGCAAGACAACAATGTCTGCGACCTTGAATTCAACTCACCGCCTTGCAAGCGGCAGCAAGGGTTGGTATACGGAAGATTCTTTTAAGCGGGGACACTGAGCAATCGAGAACTGCTGTTCCCCTCCCCTAAACATTTGTGAATAATGTTCATTATCTACAGTGGGGAAAAAAGACACCATGCAAGTGATGAGTACTGCATCCTTTTAAAACTTTAAACTCTTTTTTGTCATTAGTGAATTTATATTTCATATACATATATTTTTGATGTGATACTATCCACTCAAGATAATACAACCTTTTGTTTTTATATTAGCAAACATTGCAAGAGTTTAATATTCTTGAATGTTTCTCTTTTATACTTCTAAAGAGATCAAAATAAATTAAAGGTTTTGTACATAATTACAGAAGTAGTTAACTTATTTTATCTTTTTAGTTTAGTACAAAGATATCCGCAAGTTCATTGCCGAAATACACCTTATTTATAAAGATCTGTTCATTCTAACACTAATAATCAAAGGCTTTTTTTTTACCTCTGAACTTCAGCATTTCCAGGAGAGAAAGCTGTTAAAAACTCTAATTTGAGAAGGTGCTGTTTTGAGTATTTTTCTCGTACCTCAGTGTAGCTTCCTAGGCGAATGGAATAGAAAACGGCTTAAAATTAGTAATGGATCCATAGTGAGAAAACTTTGTTTTATACAGACATTTTGAAAAGAAGCAAACCAAAACAATTCAGTCATATCATGAGCTGTTCAAAAATATCCATGTGTGGGTGAATGGCTGGGGGGAGGGGGAGGGGGGGCAGATTAAAAAAAAATAGCTAGTTCAGTTTAACATAAGATACAAAGCCTATTACTTAGAAAGCAGTATTCATCCCAATAAGCAAAAAATAATCTTATTTTAAAAAGTCTAGTAATGGGCTTTCCAACAAACCGAAGGCAGTACCCCAAAGTCCTTCTGTGCTAAAATGTAGTGGTAAAAGGAACACATTTCACATTTTTATGTCCTGCCAATAATGGGTACTTCAATAAGTCCTAAGAGAAAGAGTTCCATTCTGAAGACCGTTACTTGTACATTGTTTAGTGTACATAAAAAAAGTGTTTTATACATCTAGAGTCCAGTCCATGGGAAACCTTAAAGATATAAGACTACATATTATAGGCCACATAGATCGGATCTAACTGGTCTGCCAAAAATCCATCTCGTAGGTGCATTCGCTGCTTCTCTCCACGGGAGTTGATAGGGATGACTCCAACGTCCACCACTACCACGACCCCAACAATCAGGTAGTGTTCCTCCAGGACCACATTGGTGACCAAAGGAACCAGGTCTAAGGCTTCTTGCTCTGATCCATCCAGTTCAACGACAACAACCAACAAATTTGTCCAGGTAAACACCGCACTGGAAGGTGATGGGGAAAATTATATCAATACACTCCATGCATGGGAAAGAGGAGAGAGAGCCAACATAGTTATTGCACTACTTTGGAAGAAGGATAATTCTAACCTGTAAAAATGTATTGACAATACATGGCTACATCGATTTTGAAATGGGCCTGTTTTTATAGACGGACAGAGAAGAGGATTTTCAATCAGTTTGGTTAAATTTCCTGTTCAGTGCCATCCATCTCTATATCTATATCCCAGAAATTACAAATACATATTTGCCACCAAAAACGGCACCAGGTTTTATTTTCAGAGGATGTCATCCACTGACTAACCTCACTTGCGCACATCGCTCCTGGCCTTCTTTTCGCTGCTAAAGGCCTTCAGGAACGTCTTTGCGGCTGGCAAGGCTTTCCTGAAGGCCTCTGCAGCCGATAAAAGAGCTCTGGATCAATCTGGGACTCTGTTATTGGCTACAGAGGTCTTTAGGAAAGCCTTGCCAGCTGCTGAAGAAATGGGCTGGCAATGCAGGTGTCGGAATGTATGAGGCCTGGCTACAGCTGTCTAAAGGTAAGTAGTAGGGAAACTCCATTCCCCCATCCCCACCCTAGCTTAATTTTTACCCGTCTACTCTAGAGTGGGCCGGATCTTAATTAGGCCTTATTTTGGGGATGGGGCTTATATTGGGCACACATGTAAAAAAATCAAGCTAGGACTTACTTTCAGGGTAGGTTGTATTTTCGGTGAAACAGGACACACACACACACACCATATTTTTTGCTCCATAAGACACAATTAGGTTTAGAGGAGGAAAACAAGCAAAAAATTCGAGCAGCAGTGTAGTGAGGGCAGGAGGTAGAGATTGAGAGGACCACAGATAGTTGTCCTCTCATGTGCCAGCTCGGTCTATTGACTCCTGTACTGTGAAAAAGAGACAGAAGAGGCGGGCAATGACAAAGGCAGAAGAGGCGGGGTTTAGCATTGTAAAAGGACCCCTTCATCATGACCTGGCTACTATTCACCAAAGGACCGCAAAGGACTTTGGGGGGGGGGGAAGTGTGTCTTATGGAGCGAAAAATATAGTATGTACACACACACACACACACACACACTATTGCTTGCTGCTTAAAAAAATTAATGTCATAGGTGATATTTATATTTGTGATTCTATTAGCTTATTTAGTTTGATAAACTGTTTTCCATCTTTCGTTAATAACGAAAAAGAAAAAAAAGCAACAAAAGCATTGAATTCATCAGTTCATGGTAAAATGGTAAAATGTAAGCCAATTTGTTCAATCTGTAATGCAGAGCTCATAGTTGCTATTTTCCTTAATGGAATTGTCCCTAACTGCCTTTTGGGGGGAAATATGTAAGTCTTGAATGCAAATGAAAAATAAATATATTCCTGGTTCCCGAAACTTTGATGAGCTGTTTAAATCACCAATCCTGCAGGGATTTTCTACTCATCTGAATAACCAAAATGACTCTTTGGTACACTCATCACTGACTAACTCACTTATTTCATTCATTCAGTGAATAATAACATGGCTGCCCAACCTACAAATACGACTTTGAGCAACTAACAAAAAATAAGAATGTCAAGCAAAAAAGTGCAAGTGAATGTGATCCAAGTGAATTTGTACCCAGTTCAAAGAAGTGTGGCACTGTTTAAACAAATCCACGCATTCACACAGCGAAACTCGTACCCAGTACTTACCATTCCGTAATGCTTTTGTGTGCTCTAATTACTGACGTCTCTATATCTATGGGATGATACCGCATTCCTCGCAGTTCCATGGCTTCGTCTAATGCACCTACTACGTAAAGTGCATCGTGTCGTTCTGAGACCATAAGAGGAAAAAGGAAAACAGAAATAGTTCATTATACAAACCACACCAGTGACAATAAAATGATCTAACACTGAATTTACAGTTGATTTCTTTAGGAAAATCTTTTCCCAACCTGGCTTGGAATTCTGTAGTCCCAGCCTCTCTGGAAAATGTCTTTGTGTTATGAGTGGGGGAGGTTGGTTTCTGTTTCAATGTCTTATACATGATTTCAAGATTATATAATAAAGGTGACATATGCAACTTCTTAAAAAGAAAAGGCCCTTGATTAAACAGCAATTAAAACAGCTTTGTATTTATTTTCTCCCCCACTTGTCCTTGGCATTTTTTAAAAACAGCTCATTATGGGCCATAGAACAGTTAAAAACTAAAATAATTTTTTAATAACCTCATATAACATTAGTTAAAGTTTAAGGAGGAAGTAAAGGAAAGGTGCCCCTGTGGATTTTACTCTGTTAGTCGTTACTGACTATATGGGATGTTATTCTTCTCCATTTCAAGGCCATTGAGCCAAAACTGTCCGAAGACTTTTCTGCGGTCATGTGGCCAGCATGACATCACGGAGCACAATTACCTTCCCACCAAAGTGGTACCTAATTAACTACTCTAATTTTCATGCTTTCAAAATGCTAGCTGGACCAGACCTAGGCAAAGACAGGCTTGCTGTTTTGGGGTTTGACACAGGCACTGATCCCATTGGGCTCGTCATATTGCCCCCACAATTTGGGTTCTCATTTTACCCACCTCGGAAGGATGGAAGGCTGAGTCAACCTTGAGCCTGGTGAGATATGATCTGCCAAATTGCAGGCAGCTGGCCTGTAAGCAGAAGTAGCCTGCAATTACTGCACTCTATCGTCTGCGCCACCAAGGTTATAGAATAAGGGATAGAAGTCAAGTAAAACCTCATAAACAGGAACAAAATATACATCTGTATGTGTACACACACACACACACACACACACACACACACACACAAATGTAAGGGAAGGGAAGGAAGACTGTACATATTCTGACAATTTGGGGGTGGGGTGTTCCTTCACTAGATTCCTAGTGAATCTGCTTATTTCATTCTTGCGAACCAACCAGCCAAAGAACATATGGGAAGGTGCTCTACAGTAGACTGTCAAGGTATAGGAGAAACCAGGGCTGAGGTTCCAAGTAGGGTCTGCCCTGGGAATGTGGGAACGTCACAGTTGGTTAACCACCTCATGGACCTCAATTGACCATCCATGATCCATGCCCCACATTTAATTCAGTTCACTTTTTCTCAGCTAGCTAATAATGGGACGATTCTCGTTTGACATGATAATTGAGTATATCAGAAGCCAAGGTCTCATTGTCAATTTGTGAGGATGCCAAAAGAGATCTCGTTACAACCTACCAGGCCTATATATCCAATACAAGAGTGACAGCTGCACAGGATCTTATCCAACAACAACAAAAAATGATATAAAAAACTGCTGCCATGCAAGAAAAAGGAAGCCATGGGAAACAACTAGACACATCTCATCCAGGCAGTCATATCCAAACAATCAGCCCTATTCTGGCATATCACATCAAGCTCCCAAAGCAATGATCCATCGATAGGGGACTGCCATATTCTCCCTGGAGGCCTGGGAAGCACTCTTTAGGGAGCTATATATGGACACCGTTGTGGAATGGGAATGCGCTAGCCAAACTACAGAAGGTCTAATTTTAGTTTTTATTTAGGATGAAGAAGCAGAGTTTAATTTCGGCAGACTGTGATACATTTAGACCTAAAGAATGCATAATCATTTTCAAGTTGAGCATGATTCCTGATGACTTACACATATACATCCATGCAGTTTTCCTGGTGTGATATAGAAATGAATTGCCATTGCTTTATTCTGTCCCCCCCCCCTCCTTTTTCCTGGCTTCTGTATATGGTACCTAACAGATGATTTCCCCATCCAAACCTTAACCAGAGGTGGCCCTGTTTGGTTTCTAGGTCACCCAGAATCTCTACAGTCCCCATGAATGTACCAAGCAGAATTCAGAAAACCTTGTAGCAAACAGTAACTACCCTGGGGCGATACATGAACCAACATAGTTCCTGGTTTCTATTTGCATTCTCTGTATTACATCAATTTTCAGGATCTTTAAAATCAGCATTTAAAACAACATAAGGGGGAAAACATGGGACATTTCTCCATGCGGCTTATATGAAGTGAGGTGGATGAAAAGATAGTAAGTAGAAGAAAAGGAAAAGAGGGAAATGGGAATATAAATGTAGGACAGTAGAAGTAGCTCAAAATATTTTGCTAATTAAGGTGAATTAGATTTCCTTCCTTCCTTCCTTCCTTCCTTCCTTCCTTCCTTCCTTCCTTCCTTCCTTCCTTCCTTCTCCCTCTTCTTCTGGTATCAGAATTTAAAGAGTCATTGAGTTATCGGAGACAACCCCAGCTCAGTGCAAGAATCCGTTTAAAATATCCACAACAGATTGAATGCTCATCCTTTCCCGGAGCAATTCCAACAAAGTGGAGTTCTCACCTAACTTGGCAACTGATTCCAGTGTCAAATTGTTCTAATGGTTAGGAAGTTTTTGCTAACGTTCTGTCAGACTCATATATAGAATCCAATCAGGCATTTATTTATTCCTGCATATACTTATATGGAATAGGAGACACTGTTAAGTGACAAATTCTTGAATCAAAGCTGCTAGGGAAGGAAAGTATATTCCAACCAGTTGGTGTTCCTTAATTCCAGTCCACATTAAGATTGCTCTTCGTTATACAGGAACAGACCACAGGTGGAATGTAACAGGACGTTTGATGGCTATCTCCTAGACCAGGGGTGTCAAACTCGATTTCATTGAGGGCCGCATCAGGATTGTGTTTGACCTCCGGGGACCGGGGTGGGCATGGCCAGCTCGACGTCACTCATGTCGGGGGCAGTAGTGGTGGCCCGAGTGCTCTGTCAGCGAAAATGAGCTCCCAAGCTCCGTTTTTGGCTGCAATGGCCTCCTGTAACCCTCTGCCAGCTAAAATAGAGCTCAGGAGAGATGCATGTGGCCAAAAATGGAGCTCAGGAGCTTGTTTTCACTGGCAGAGGCACTGCGGGCCAGTCCTTCGCTGTTTCCAGGGCGGCCTTGCTGGCCAAATCTAAGCAGCCCATGGGCCAGATCTGGGCCCTAGGTCTTGAGTTTGACACCCCTGACCTAGACAAATGTAGCTGTTCAACAAATATGGTTAAAATAAGTCTGGTTTATGCTAAGTCTGGCTTTAATTTCAACAGGGTATATGAAGATTAATCACTGTTTGCATTCTCAAATTATTCATAGCGGCAGGTTTAAATGTGTTCACAGTCGGGGAGCTTGAAGTGATGGACATCATGCTGAGTATGAAATACTGTAGCTGTTAGGGGTAGTTTACAACCTAATTCTCACTACAAGAAGATAGCAATTTAAATGGTTTCAAAATCTACTTTTTATCAAGGGATACATCAGTGATGCAAATTAAAGGCGAAGGAGAGTGGCCTTGGGCCATTAGCACGGTTGATTCCGTTTTCATTAATCGCACAGATCACACCAGTGAGATGGTTCACAGCTTTGAGAAGTTCCTTTGTGTGGGGTGAGATTTCTCTGTGTATGATGGGTGTATGATGCCTTTAGGAGGTCCTTCCATAATAGGAAATGACACAATTGGGAGATGTATAGATGGACATACAGAAGTGCCTAGAATCCGTATATCTCCAGGAGCAAAATAAAAATGGAAAATCTTAAAAAAAAATAAAGTGGGAAATCCTATTCCAAACTGTTCAAGAAGCCTTTTTCAGATTTTCTAGTTTAAAAAATAGGCTAATGAATGAATTATATTGTTATTTTCAGTGCATATATAAGGTCAAGCTGACATGCATTTTAGCAATAGCAATAACACTTGGACTTATGTACCGCTTTATAGTTCTTTACAGCCCTCTCTAAGCGGTTTACAGAATCACCATATTCCCCCAACAATCTGGGTCCTCATTTTACCCACCTCGGAAGGATGGAAGGCTGAGTCAACCTTAAGCCTGGTGAGATTCGATCTGCCAAATTGCAGGCAGCTGGCTGTAAGCAGAAGGAGCCTGCATTTACTGCACTCTATCCTCTGCACCACCAAGGCTCTTAACATTATTGTTAACACTGTTAATGTTAACAATAACATTACAAACTCAAGTTTTTAATTTTATACAATAGTACATACCAGCAGTGGTGGGATTCAAATGGTGTAACAACAACTAGTTCGGTGAGCGTGCGCGCCAAATGCGAGCTTTGCACACACGTGTGTTTGAAAACCCCCCATTTTCAGCTATAGAATTTCCCTTCTACTGCAGCCCCGGTGAGTAAAACAGCTGAGGCGCAGCAATCCTCTGTTCCGCGCGAATCAGCTGAGCTGCAAAACATGGAAATAAAGGACGGACTAGGGCAGAGATGGGTGGGCGAGGCCAACTGAACTACCGGTTCGCTCAAACCTGTCCAAACCAGCTGAATCCCACCCCTGCATACTACGGTATAAATCAATATTTCTCGATCTTAACTTTGAGATGTGGGGACTTCAACTCCCAGGATGCAAAGCTGGCTGGAGAATTCTGGGAGCTGAAGTCCACAGGTCTTACAGCTACTTTACTTTGCAGACAATGGACTTCTTCTGTTCCCATCACCCGTAACTGTCACGATGGAAGATCGCGGAAGCACTGCCAAAAGACCGAGTCAGGAAAAAGTGTGCAAAAAGAATAAATAAATAAATATATTTTAAAAGGCCTCTTCAGGGAATACACATTGCATTTTCCATCAGCAAGAAAACATTTTTTTTTTCTGGCACTGCTCAGTTCTTCCATTTTGCACGAGGCAAATCCTTCTGGGAAATGGCAGTTTCTCTTCGCTTTCTTATTTATTTATTTTTAAACACATCGTATAAACATCTGAAAACTCAGCCGTTGATCTAGGATCTCCTCAAGTTGCTGGCACATCGCTAAAAAAAAAAGCACCTGGAGAATTCGCTGGTTTTTATTCGAAGCTGTTTACGATTCCTCAAGGACTCTTCCGGCACGGAAAAGACGCAGTCAGGATTACATTACTGCCACCTCTGAGTACCGTAAAGCTGCGTTCGGGATGGCTTTGAAAAGGGGTTTTTGACAGGGGCCGTATCAAAGAAAACGTCCCGTGCCATCAGTCACACTGCGGGGAAATGACTCTGAGGAGCAATGAGGGCTCTGAAATTTCCACAAGAGTCTCCAGCTCTCAGGATAACCAAAGGAGGCGCAGCTTCAATGGAATGGAATGGAATGAAATGGAATGGAATGGAATGGAATGGAATGGAATAGAATAGAATAGAATAGAATAGAATAGAATAGA
>JAOYMU010000077.1:9124953-9135459 GCA_025802295.1 Psammodynastes pulverulentus
TTATTATTATTATTGCATGCCACTGTGGCATGTAGCCAAAATGGTGTCTATTTCTTTCCTGGTTTCCTCATCGTTAGGTTTCCCTCTTCCTCAAGAGTTCCCCTGATGATGTTAACTTGAAAGATCCTCACACTGATGCCTCCATAGATGGTGCAAACTACAGAGGAATTTGGAGTGCTAAGTTGCTCTACTGTACTATATTTATAAGACCTTGTCTGAATGCTCTAAAACAGGGGTGCCCACACTTTGTGAGCTCGTGAGCTACTTAGGAGACGAGAAGGGAAGCGCTCGCCCCCACCCTTCTGCGCATGTGCACGCTCCTTCCCCCACGCTTCTACGTGCGCTCCCCCCACCTGCGCATGTGCATGCTCACCTCTACCCTTCTGTGCATGCGCACGCTCCTTCCCCCATGCTTCTATGTGCGCTCCCCCACCCTTCTGTGCATACGCACGCTCTCTCCCCATGCTTCTGCGCATGCGCACGCTCCTTCCCCCACACTTCTACGCACGCTCGTGTGCTCCCCCAACACTTCTGCGCATGCGCACGCTCCCCCCACTTCTGCGCACGCTCCCCCACTCGCCATGCAATCTACGCTCAGACTGGTCGATCGCGATTGACCAATTGGGCACCCCTGCTCTAAAACTTTTCTTTTGCTCCTTGTGCTTCTTCTGGCATTTAAATGGAGGTAAAAGAAAACATTCTCCCAAAGAGGAAGAGGTATACTATGGGTTTTGGAAGCTCATGTACAGCTACAGATGTCTTGCTCTTCTAAAGAACAATAAGGTGAGCATCCATCAACTTCTGCTTCTTCATAAGTGGATATCCTATCTTTTCAATCACAAGTACAGCTCAAGAGACTTAAACACACTAAACATAAAGCTGCAGACCGGAAGGAATGCAATACTCATAAGGCAAATGCCATTACAAATCAATACACAGACAATTAGTAAGCCCTTGAAGATGAGTTGTCTATTATATGGTTCCTTCTCTTTATTATAAGTTATGTTTTTCCCACTCTAAGTTTCTTAAAAGCCTCTGCACACCGACATTGCTATAGCTGTTATCAAAGACACAGCAATCATCTGTTCAGAAAGCATAGGAAAGGGGTGGGGGAGTGGATTATCATAGTTGAATCCAAAATGAGCAGAAAAATGAGAGATCAACCAAGATCATCTGGAACAGGAATAAAGATTACTCTTTCACCTAGATATGCGTTGCTTCTGTTGGAAAATGCAGTGAATTGCTTATGCTTTTACGTAACAGAGCTACCTTGGCACCTCATGTCTTTCCATTTGACCCGATGATTATAGGTTTAGTAACTGTACCTGCAGAACTCTGCTCATCCACTGAAAGCTGTCTTCTTCTGTAGAATCCGGCCTCTGTTCAGCCACAATGACTATTCGTTCATCATGAAGGACACTCACCGAAAATACTGCTATCCTGTAGGATGTGCAAACCAAGATATTTGCATTTAGATAAAAAGACTAAGAGTAGAGCAACTCCCTTTCATGATTTTTTGCGTGACTCAGTTCTCATTAGTTATGCAACAGAGAAGATTAGAGCCCAAGATCTTTACTTCCTCTAGAAGACATCTGCACTGAACACCTACAGAAGTTTAAAATAGAGCACTAACTGGAACAGCTATTATAAAAGCAAACTCATGTTGGCTCTCCACCGAGTAATGCACCATCATTGCAAACAGTATTTCACTCTATAAACGTTTAGAATAATATTTACTAACTGAGGCAAAGAAAACAAGCATAACAAAGTCATTTCTGCCTATGTTTTTATTTAGAAAAATGGAAATATGCAAAGTTGTTTCCATTTGTAGCATTCCTGCTTTGAATTTCCTAAAGAGGTTTGCCGGATATCCATTTTGACACCACATTAAAGTCTGTTTCCCAGATGTTTATACTGGTTCTATTTCCAAATGATTTTCATCTATTTTTTTCTCTAAATATTTCACTAGGGGTTGTTTTATTTACACTGCCTTAATTTGTTCTTAAGCAGCCCTGAATATTATTTTATACAACTTATCTGGTTGTCCATGTTACAACTTTAGCAACATTAGAAAGCAAACAATGTTAAAACTACAAACAATAAGCAGAAAATGCATTAATAGCTGCTGAGGGAAACAGTCACAAAAATAATGCACTCATTATTATGGCTTACGGCTCCCATTACCTTAGGTATTACCTATAACTTACTGATAGGGTGCCATATTGTGGGAGGACAGGCTGCCTAGAAAATGGCCTGCAGCTCTTTTACAGTTGTTCTGTCCCTTTAAGCCTCCCCCCCCAGCCAGCCCAGTGTTTGCTATAATAGCCGTGCTGAGCGAGAGCTGGGCGTATTGCTTTTTGTGCGGGGGAAGAGAAGGGTGGAATTTCATGTGGGGAAGAAACACAGCCTGAAGTAGCCTAAAGAAGCTAAAAAGAGATATTATTTTCTAATAGTAGGACTTACAAGGAATAGTTGGAGGAAGAAAGTAACAGGAAATATAATAGCACTGGGGAAGAATGCATTAGTGGTAGGCAGTGAGTACTAGCCTATGAATGTTCATTTGTATCGCCTAGGGACTTGCATTACCGGGTTGGCTTTTGTACGCTTCGGAACTTTGACTATAATCCATGAGAAAGTGGTAGCAAAAGGTGGGATATTCAACAAGGGGGAAACCATACGAGTGAAGGCGGCTTAAACTTTAGGAGTTCATTAAACACTTCATGGAAAGAAAACAAACAGACTGAAAGGAAGCTGAAAAAAAGGGAGGAATTGGTTTATCACTTAGCAGGAATTAGCCAGCTCCTGCCGGCAGAAACCAGACTTCAAACAGAGCCTACAACAAGCAGACATGGAAAAGGCAGAAAGGAAAGTTTCTACTGCTACTTTAGTAGAGAGGCTAACTGTAGTAAAGGCTGCTTTACTGTAGAGACAGGCGTAATTAAAGCAGAAAGCAAGGAATAGGACTACCTGGGCTTATATCACAGAGATGTTGGCTTTAATTAAAAGCCAAGATTAAACATTGAATAAAGGCTTTTTAGTAGAAATTAAGGCATGCTGGCTAATCTATTTGGAATGCCGTCACCTTATCTAAGGCTTCACTGAGCAGGGGAAACACCCTTTCAATATCCTGTTTTTAAAAATCCTGATGGGAAGAAAAAGAAGCCTACCTTCCCCTGTAGACAAACTTCATGGGTTCCACGGCCAACGCTGTAGCCACAATGTCATCTGCATTGTGTCTCCTCCCACTCACAACCATCAGACCATCCATTTTACCAACCACAAAAACAAGTCCTCCAGGGCCAATGAACCCAAGAAGTCCAGTTCTTATAAAGGGATATTCGCTTATGGGGGCACCTGAAGTAGTCATAGGGAACACCTATGAGAAAGATAGAGAAGTGAGGATGGGAAGCTTCATTTTTATGATATTTGGATAGTTTAGATCCTTCTTGGAGCAGATATTAAAATTACTACACATGAAACATAATCCTCTTCTATTTCTCTGGGGGAACACTTGTACTATTTTTTGTGTATTCATTGCATTGCACTAAGCAATGATCTCCTTCAGCTTGTGTTGTTGAAGTTTTAACAACAGTTACGACATAACCAAAATATGCCGTGAACAACAATTTATAAAAATACATTGGTTTATACAACATACTAAAGCACAATCAAGCAAACCATAAAAACGCTCAATGAAATTTGGAAACCTAGCCATTCGTTACAATTCCTAAAATTATATACTGCAGTGCTGTGCTTCTATCACTATTTATTTATTGGTAGAAAACATTTGCATGAAATCCCAGATTTCAGCCTGGTACTTTCAGAGTGGTGCTGCCATGCCTAATCTGGAAAGAGTGGGATAAAATGTGAATAGAGAATACCAAAATAAAAATGGTCAATAACATTTTCAGAAACAATGGAAAAACATAGAATGCAAAAACTGGGAAAGGGATTAAAAAAATACAGACCCTGACAATTTGCTGCTTTTCCAATTCAAGTGGTGTGTGTGTGTGCATTGTAGAATTGATATATATTAATGATTGTGGCATTCACAGAATAAAATTTTTGAAACTTTTTGCAGCTGAATTCATACATGCAAAGTCAGTTTATAGTCTCCTTTGCTTCTTACTCTTTTTCAATTTAATTTATAATGCATGTATGAATATACAAATACACACAACACACACAAATAAATAAAACGTTATTTTGAGAAAATCTTCAAATGGAAATATTCTACCAGTCAGAATCAAAGAGCATTCACCTGTATTCTGAGTTCTCTAGAGCTGAGGTCTTCTGGAGAAGATGTCCAGAATGGGAATGACCGAAGAAGACTATAATGGCTCAACTTAATAGAAGTGCAGCTTCACAAATGAATCATTGCTATGAATGTGAATCTAATTTTTTAAAAAAATGAAGTTAACAGTTTACCAGCTTACCTCAAATGTATTTTTGGTCATTCCAGAAAGTCCATAGTAAGATGTACCTGTGGCAATAGCACATACACAGAGTTCACCAACTTCATCTGTTCGGCAGAG
Organism: Psammodynastes pulverulentus; assembly: GCA_025802295.1. Lineage (NCBI taxonomy): Eukaryota > Metazoa > Chordata > Lepidosauria > Squamata > Psammodynastidae > Psammodynastes > Psammodynastes pulverulentus. The sequence goes on from JAOYMU010000077.1 coordinate 9,129,489, forward strand.
TTGAGGAATTCCATCTGGTTTGACAGCACACATTATGGCTATTGGTCGGGAAAAGAAAGGATAGCATTTTTCCTAATGTTGAGTAATAAATATTGGCAATGTGACCAATTCACAGGGTTGTGAAGCTGGCTTTTGACTGCCAAAAGTATTAAAGGCAGGATAAATCGAACACATGGCTCCAAAATAGAATTAACAGTGTTATGGGTTCTTTGACTATCGATCATTAGATTGATCCAGATTCATGACCGCAAAGCACTAGGATTCTAGAAATAGCACTAGAAATTAGGTGTTTGTATCTCTTCAGTAACTGAGAGGAAAACTTTTATAAAAAATAAGGGGGAGGGCTGGGTTCCTTGAAACGTTTTCTGGAAAATGTTTCCTTCACCCCAGTCTGAGGGAAGGGAAAAAAACCTACTTCATTTCTTCACTTTCTCAGCTCCTTTCTAGTTACCCCATTTGTTGATTTCAATTTGCATGCTTGGATACTGGTGAAAGAATGGAAGCTCACCCAATCACGTGGCAGTTTGGTCTTGAACTGCCAACTATTGGATGGCAAAGCCTAGGATCTTAACCGCTAAGCCATCGCGCTCTATTAAAAGCACTAAAAATCCATCCAAATTAAATATACATACGAGCAAGGTATTTAGTCGGCAATATAGCTGGAAATAAGGCCTTTGGCACATTCAGAATCACAGGCTTGGGAACATAGTCAGGGTTTTAGAGTCTTACAAAAAGCTAACAAGGTTGGGGCCAAATTTCCAAAGGAAGAAATTTCCAAACAGCAGGGGCAGCTGCAGAAAAAGCTTGTTTTCGGGTCCCTACCAACTGACATTCTATGTAAATATACATAGATGGAATCTGCATCATATGCCGTTCGTTGATGAAGGAAGATGGATAGAATCTCTTTTAAAAAAAGACAATCCCTTGGATACCCTGAGAAGTATAGTGCTTTACACAATGCTAGCAATATTAATACAATTAGATATACATAATCCTAGTCTTTCAACTTCTGACCTTAACCTGCACATTGTACTTATAAGCTTCAATAACATTTCTTTATGCAGTATGTTTGTTATCCCCTGTTAAATCACTAGCATTTTAATATTTTAAAAATTACTCAATATTCCACCGTAAATCCATTATCCCAATTGTTTAAAAACACCAATAGGAGGACCAATCATTAACCAAATTTAATCAAACCCAGGATTATATCTCCAATCTCCTAAAATTATAAGTTATTATTGTAACTCCAAGTTCCCTACGTTTATAGTCCTTAAAAGTTATTTAGCAATTTTCCAATTTGCTTCTTCCCAATTGTCCAAATTTTAAAGTCTTATTCAGTTTTTCTTCTTTTCTTTTTCTTCTATCACCTTCCTTTTTTTGATCTCGTAGGATGTTCTATCAGGTAGCTTAAATAATTCAAATCCAAAATTGCCTGCCGAATTTCCTCCAGTCTTTTAAGTCCACCATTCAGTTTTAATAAAGATCTATTTATTTGCGGTTCAATTTGCCTGAGATTTTCGGAGCTCACTAAATGTTTTCAAACACCCAAGTCACCTACCAAAATACAATCAAGGTCAAGTGGCCTTCCAGATGCTGTTTACTTTTTCCTCTTTCATTTATTTGTATTAAACAATTGGCACTTTCACTTAGGTTCCCATGTTGTAATGCTCTTTTTCCTCCAGTAGATGGTTCCCCTACTCCCAATTCCAGCATTAGACAGTGTCAAACAGATCGAGGGGGATTGAAAATAAAAAAGGCAATTTCTCCCAATAATCACTTTTCAAGTACTTGTTGAATTTTTTTCAAGATTTCTATGTTCTAAGGTTTCCATTAAACATTTCTTTCACTTCTGGATCTTTAATCTTTCTCCCTGTATCTGATCCCTGCTTTCTTGCTACTTGGAGATTCTTTTTTGAAAATTTTTAACTTGGGTTAGATCTCTAGCATAAAAGTTGAAAGTTGTCTCACCCAGTTTCAATGTCCTATCCCTGTGCCGCTCCAGCACAAATCTTATTGTCCCAGTTATCACAGATTGTGATTTTCCAAAATCCACATGTTTGCTGACATTCAGGAGAGCTTTCTTTGGACCTAACGAGGAAATTGTGGTTTTCCTCGTGGTCGACAAAGCACCTCTCTTTTCTTCACTACCCCTCCAAGGACAGCTAGGACCCCCCAGGGTCTCCTGACAGTAGTTGCTGACTAGTTTTCACAGAGCTTGTCAGAGCTCTGCTATTTTCCAGCCATTCACACATGATCTCAATCAGAAGTAAGGTTGAAGTTTCCTAATAGTCTCATGTAGACTATATTACAGTAGTTTAACCTGGAGATTACAAGATATGGGTGCAACTGGCATACCACCCAGAGGTATTGAAAGGCTGCTTGGCCACAGCTGCCACTGGCTCTTCAAGCAGGAGCCACAAGTCCAGAAAGACTCTCCCAGATTCTGCACACAAAAACCTGTTTGGGGAAGTACAATGCCATTCAGAACCAGAAATGGTAGAATCTCATCTTCAGGGTTCTCTTCAATAGGCATAGACTTGCTAGGGTTGAGTTGGAGACTGTTTCTCCCCATCAAGTCCCCAATAGCCCTCAGATACTGAGATAGAACACCCATGGCACTTTGAAGAATCTGGGATAGAGTAAGCAGATGACTGTATATCTCATCCCAATCCAATGGATCACTTCCCCTAGTGGCCTCATGTAAATGTTAAAGGGAAGAGAGAGAGAACAGAACCCTGAAGGCACCCTACATAGTATTGGTTGCAGGCTAGGTCTCTCTCTGTCTCTGTCTCTCTCTCTTTCTCCCTCCCTCTCTCTTGAAACTGGACTGCTCCCCAAGTAAGGAGGAGAACCAGCACAATACAGTGCTTCCCACCCCAGTTCCTGAAGCTGACCCAGAAGGATACCATGACTGATGGTATTAATGCCACTGAGAGATCAAGAAGAACCAGGATTTATGCATTACCTCCATCCTGCCAGAGATGTTGCAGAAATATGGTGCAGAGAAGATACAGAAGATAAAAAAAGTTAAATTCCCCAGGAAAATTAACACTAAGGAATTAAATAATAAGTGCAGTTCATATCCAACAGCTAAACCTTTAAGAGCAAGTAATTCTGGGGAAGAATAAACACATTCTTTAATCTTAAGAAGAGGTGGCATAATCAAGAAAGAAGTCTTCCAGAATCAAATTCCAGACTCCTGGTTATTCTTCCACCCTGTTAAATATACCTTGTTGTAACATTTCTTTTTCCAATCTTGGGCATAAAAAAGAAAGTGACCATATATGACTCCTGATGGATTGCTAACTACAAGTTAATCCCAAACAACACAAGTTTAGAGACATGGGAAAGCCGCCAACATGACAGAGCTGGAAGGGAAACAGAACAGAATGCTTTTATAACTGGCTTTTTCCTAGTGAGAAAGAATGAGGCATAGAATCTCAATCCTACAAAATTATGTAATGAATCTATATGAGATTTATGAAGTTATTTGCTGCAAAAGTTTGAAGAAAACAAAACTGTCTTGTTATGGGCAGAATATACATGGGATAACATTCTAAAATGCACCCTAGAACATTTATATACATGTTTAATGGAGGAAGAATAATTTTAACTGACAAGGGTGGGATAAGCTAAATCATAAAATATATCGAAAAATGAATACTAGCTTTGAGGAAATAGTGGCCCTGCGAATACAACTTTCCTTAAGTCAGTGCAACCTTGGCAAATTTAAGATTTAAGGATTTTAATCTTGGAATTTCCCCCATCCAGCATGCATTAAGAGAAAAACAATGCAAATGTTATACATTTTTCTGAGTAAGCTTTTAGAAGCCTTACCTCCAGGCATCACCAAACCAACATCTTGCACTGTTAAAACAGAAAGCTTTTCTTCAGAATCCACTCTGATTACTCCATAAGTAAGTCCGTGCATGGATAATACTCCCCTTCCAGGTGGTTGGTTGCTATCGTCTGTTGGTCTGGAAAAGTATGGAAAACGTCAATGATGCCAGAATAGGAAACAACTCTCATTTCATATATATGATGTGCCTGAGTGACATCTATAGAAATATTTGTTCACTTCATCAGATCTTGCAGGAAGGGGCATGCTCTGGCTCCCTTCCATTAAATAATATTTTGTTGGGCCCTAGAATTGTGCCTTTTGTATAGCACATGTCCTGATGAACAGAATACGATGAGCCTCAATACCGTTAGTCTTTGCTATAAGACTTGGCATTCCTCCATGCCCTTGACCCCTATGAGCTCTAATGGTTAATTTTGTTTTTGTGAGTTGGTTGTATTTGTAGCCGTGGGCATCATGGTTGTTGCTGACTGGTTATTGTTTTTAATCTCTATATACTGCCCAGAGTTATTTTTGGTATCAGCCATATAAATTGCTTAAATGAGTAATAAAGCTTGATGTATGGGATGATGCCTCTAGACAGGAAGATCCCTTCGCAAATATTTTGTATTTTTTTTTATTGTCATGTCCTACCATGACTCATAAGCTGGAGCCTGGAGAGAAGCTAGGTCTACGCAGTGCAGCTGTCTAGATGTTACATATCGATGTACTCTATTTGGGAAAAAAGCGAGCAGATATAAAAGAGGTTGAACAATCCCCTTTCGGAAAAGCCTTGACAGAGGCCTCTAAAGTTGCTATCAGCTTGCAATTTGAAAAGTGTTCCTAATTAAGAGTTGAATGAGAGAATACAGTAGGGAATAGACACAAGGAATAATAGTTTACTTAAGTATTAAATATGCTGTTCTTCACTATTGTTGGGCTATCCCTTAACATACCACTTAAATCCAATACCTGCTGGCCTTTGAAGGAGAAACCTTTCCACAACCAGCCAGGCACTGGCTGTGCAAACAGGCTTTGAGAGCCAGGGGTTTTAATCTAAGTTCTTTGAATCACTTATTTCCAATCATCAGCTGGGACACAGTCTAGTCCAGAAATGCTTTCTCCTATTTATTTGTGCAAAACTCAAGTTCAAAAACATACAGGAAAGAAATTCACTGTTTGCTTTTAATGATTTCTCCACAATGTTTGCTTTTAATGATGTCTACAGAAAGACATGACAAAATCCATACCAACATTGATGGTGCCTCTATATCTTTGACATGTTGTCGTAAGAAAAAGCTCATCTGTATGTTTAATCTCAAATTATAACGGTGATTCTCAGTGATACTTGAAAAACTGGATGGTACCCACATTAATTAGAGAATGATAGGCTCCATAAATTTTGATTAGAAGGTTCTAAAAAGCCTTTTGTTGCTCCCCCAATATAATCCCAGTAAAAGGATCACGTACACTAGCTATGGATTGAATTGAATGTACATTAGAGAGTAACAAATGAGAGGCAGCTAACTGGGTGGCAATGATTAATGGCATTCCCTTTACCTTGGGGGGATGTTTCACCACTATATTGATAAATTTTTAACCCTCTACATGTACTTTGGTTCCTTATAAGATAATCTTAGAATGAGAACACCCGCCATATTACGGATGGAAGAGATTTATACTACTCCCGTAACCTCAACGCCTTCTATTGATATAAGCAAGTTGCAAGTACTAGGCATAAATGTAACCTCATCAGAGGAAGTAAATTTATGTTCAGCTTTCGCATGGGATACAGATTTGGACTCATTACAGTAATATATTTTTCAGTAGGAATCACCAAATTTATTGTTATAAAAATATCTTGAATGGTGAAAAGGTCTAAGTGTTTCTCAAGCTTGGCAAAGGCCCTCATGACTGCAGCCTCTCAAGTAGTAAGAGAAATTAGAGAGTGGGCAGCAGGCTGGGCTGAGGTAGTGCAACCCAAAGCAGAACTAAAGGTGTTAAAATCCCAAAGCCAGAAGTTCCATGCTACCAAAGTTTTCATTTCATTTCATTTTCATTTAATCAAATTTATAACCCGCTCCCTCTCCCCAAAGGGACTCGGGGCGGGGTACAGTCTAAACCAAGGAA
>JAOYMU010000077.1:9148958-9162461 GCA_025802295.1 Psammodynastes pulverulentus
AGGCACCCAACAAATTCTCAAATTATATTTGCATTTTCTAATGATTAAAGTAATTATGAGATATGTATTTCCAGCTTGGCAAAGTTAAAGACATACTTTTGCAAGAAAAGTCTTCAGAAATGAGCTCTCATTTGGTTTGGCTTCTATGAAAATCCAGACAGAAGGAGGAGTACCCTTTTTAAGATAAATAGAAAGAGACAAAGAGGATGAAATCATGCCAGTTGGGGAAAAATTCTGTGCATGTTGTGCTATCAGTAGACCAAGGAGATTCATAACTAGCCAGGCCCTAAAAAATGTACAAAGTTTAAAAGGCATTAATCAAAGTTGGCATAAATATTAAAATACATCCTACATTAGGCTTAGGACCGACAACAATTGTCTACTGCTTTTATCCCTTGCTGGAATCCCAAAAATTTAGGGTGTCTTTTGGGAGGGAAGGTTGTGGGTTGTTGCTTCTTTTATTGTGAATAAATCCAGCTGACAGATCTCATTATTTTCAATTCATGTCAGTGGTCACTTAGACCCAGATTATTCACTCTGATCCTGGATACAAGCATTCTTCGGTTGTCAGTCTCTACCATCTGCAGCTTTCCCCATCAAGGTTTTTCTAACACCCCAAAGAAAATTAAAGCACATCTATTGGCCAAAGACAATGACAGAATAGGACTTCGCCTGTCTTTAAAACAAGAAGTAATCAGGACTAACTCAATGTTTTATCTTGGCTACAAAGATTGGAAGGGAGAGTGTAGAAAGGTGTGGCCAACCAGAAAACACTATAGGGAGAGGGCTTACTTCAAATAAAACAGTGCGTGTGCTTTCTTTGTATAGCTTGATGTGAAAAAGGAAATAATGCAGAAATAAGACAAAGAAATATCCATATACACAAAATAATATTCCTTAGGCCAATATATACTCTTAGCAGTCTTCTCTGGGTCCAATTTACACTCTGTCCTGACATCTGGAGTCTAATAGTATAATGTAAATATATATGCATGCTTAAATTAATAAATAATATTTTGCACATCTACCAATTTTCTTTTACTGCTTCTGTTTTCTATATGTTTCTCAAAAAAGAAATCTAGCAAATATGCATGAATGGGCTGCCAATGGATGCTACAGAAAATATTTTGGAAATGATGACAAGCTAAGAAATTAAAGGAAGGAGTTTACCTTTCCTTGCCATTATTCTTATTGTTACTCAGCTGCTGGCCAGGTTTTTATTACAAAGAAGGAAAGTCAACCCCCCACCCTACTTTTCAACAGAGTTTCTCTGCCATACAGAGCTACTGCAACATCTGAGAAATTTTAGGAGAATGTCCACAGATGCAAGGGATTTTTTTATGTCTCTCATTTTGAGAGAAGAGATAAAGCATAAAATAATGTCCTTGGGGGCAAAAATGATATGGTTTCTCTAAAATGTGGTTGTGTGTTTTTTTTGGAATGCTATCTGTTATCCAAAAGATTATTGAACTTTCTCTAAAACAAAAAGCACATATAAACATGGGCAAAGTCATTTTAAAACATACTACTCTGCACTGCTTTACAGAACCTAGTTTGAAAAGAAATCTAAATGAGATTTGTCTTTACAAGTAGAGGACACTTATTACATATTGCAACAACTCAAATTTTTCAGCTGCTTAATATCATACAAGGGGTTCTTGTCTTGTGATGCATCTGCTATCAGATAGATGAATTTTTAGGAACTTCATTGCCATCACACCTAGGAAAGGACCCATTCGAAGACAAGGACTAGAATCAGGAAAATCATACTATAAAACTCTCAAGTTTAAAGAACTTTGTGACCATGCTACATACATACATTTCAAAGTGAAAGAAGAGCTCCTAAAGACTATTTGTGTCCTCAGATTAACTCATATAGGCCTAATGGTATCTAAGGATAGGAAATAACCTTGAGAAAATCACTGCAAAATATTAGCATTTGCAGGAGATTTGTACATACTTCTACAAAACAGTAGTAAAGTAGACAGCTACTGTGAAAGAAGAAGGAAGGAAGTTAAGAGAAAATAGCAGACACAGGATAGTAAGAGTCATAAAGATACTTCAGAAGCTGGGATGAAGAAAGAGACAGATGCAGTTAACATATATGCCCAACCTGGATGCCTTAAAATACATGGACATCAGTTGTCTAAATTCTCAACTGTTGTATTGGCTGAGGGATTCTTAGAGTTGATATTCACAGATGTGCAAGATGGGAAAGGGTGTTTTAAAAAGAGGGCAGGTTAAGGAAAATCTCCCAACTATGTAGAGATTCTACATCACTAGTCATATTGACTGAAACTCATGGGAAATAAAGTCAAAAAGATCAAAAAGGGCTGCTTTCCTTGAGTTGAGAAAAAAAAAGGAAGGTGTAGCAAGAGTGGTTGGAAAGAAGACAAAAAATTAAAATAAGTTTTTGCCAAGAAACTAAATTATTGTCCACTAGAGAAGGCTCAGAGTGGAAAATGGAAATTTCTACACTTCTCTAAAACATGCTGTTCCCCCACTCGGATCTGGCCATATTTTTTCAAGTGGGAATAAAGGTATAAGATGGAAGAAGGTGTTATAGAAGCTCCTTGATACAAGATGGTAAGGTAAAGGTGAAGAAGTCCCTGCGAGTTTTACCCTGCTAATCGTAGTCAACTTTAGAGGTTGGTTCCCATCCCCTTTCTTTAGGTCATTGAGCCAATGCTGCTTCCAAGTCAATTGGCCAGCATGACATCATGCTGCATTGCAAAGCATACATCAAAACATGGAATGTTTTTTACCTTCTCACTGAAATACCTGATTTATAAGCTTCCATTTACACGCTTTTGAACTGGTAATTGGCAGGAGCTGAGGCAAGTGATGGGAGCTCAATCCATCACGTGGCGTTAGGACTCGGACCACTGGACCACAGATCTAAGTCACTAAGCCACGGTGCCTCTAAAGGAAGATATTGTGTGAATTCCTTTAACATGCCTATCCTAAAGAAAGACTTTGAGCATCACTTATTTCAGGCATGTTACACAGCAATACAGAAGAAGAGTTTTTAAAATAGCATACTGAACATTGCCTGCTTTCCCAGTAGCTGATATAAGAAAACCACTATGCGTTGAAAGTCTTATGGGCAGAATAACCAGTGAGTTAGAAAGGGCTGGACTCTCCCATAAAATCTGTATGCAGTTCTGAAGTTCTCTGCAGATGGAGAAAGTACATGTTGAGAATTTCTCCAGGCAAGTGTTCTTGAGTTCTTCATCCTTATTTTAGGGATCACATTAATCAAAACCACATGAAATTATTCCACACCGTTCATCCAACTTTCCCACTATATAACATGTATAGTTTTATTTGATAGATGATTCTTTCTCTCATATATTTTTAGGCATGCAAGAAGGTCATTGGGAGATTAAACAATTGAGGGGTGAGAAGAATTAAGGGATAGAGTGTGAAAAATTAAATGGAAGAACTTTCAGGCAATCTGGTAAAATTTGAGCAGGACAGGTAAGGATGAACCAAAATGTGTAATATTCAGCTCATTGGTTGTCCTCCAGCACCTGCTATATATAAAACCCAGTTACAAGTGTTTTAATTAACCAGTGTCTTGGGCCCTTGCTGCCATTTCTCTTTTTCAAAAGACACAATTGCCACAAGTCCCTTTTCAGTAAATTCCGTTTAAACATGATGCTTATTTACACAGATGTTTTTTGTTTTTTTGTTTACAAAAACTAATCTTGGCAAGAATTTTAACAGGTAGAACAAATTACAAAATGCTTTTAGCATGCTTTTGAAAGGGGCACTAGTTTATTGTGATATCCTTTTCAACTGTACGTAAAATAAAAGTATGATGAAAAACTTAGCAGCTAGTTGTCCAATGCAGAAAGGCATTTGTGCTTTTTATGAAAGGAGAAGGGAAGGGGAGGAAAGGGAGAAATTTAATAGGTGTCATTTCTCTGAAACTGTTATAGTAGTGTTTCCCAAATACTTTCTTCCATTCTCCAAAACTGCTTAACAAAAAAAAAATCCTTATTTAAATGTCCCTAATGTGATTGAATAATGACATATAAACTCATTACCCAAAGAAAAGCCACTTTTACCCAATTCCCAAAGAAAAGCCACTTTTACCCAATTTTTAACCAGCTTTGGCAAGCACTGTGTTAAAGAATGATTCTTGCTAAAATGCTATGTATAAAGCAAGGACAAAGGTAAGAAAGTTCTCCTATCCAGTTATGTCTGAAGACATGTTCTGTATGCCAAAGGCACACAGAACACTGTTAACTTTCCGCTGAAGTCTTCTTCCCATCAAAGTGGTACCTATTGATCTGTTTGCACTGCTAGATGGGCAGGAGTAGGGCACGGAATGGGAGTGCACCCTGCCATGTAGCACTTAGGTCTTGAATTTGAGCTATCAGCTTTCTGGCTGTCAAGCTCAGAGTTTTTATGAGCCATCATGCCTCTTTATGTATAAAACAGAGGTGAACAATGTTTGATATTCCGTTGTGACCTCACTGGATGGGACATGCCATGTGTTTAAAGGGAGGAAAGGATTCCTTTATATTTTCACCTGAAAACCATTCCCAATTCTGCAAATTGCTCTGTTACTTTTACTGAATTGAAATGCTTTAATCCCAGAGAAATTAGGGAATGCAAAGGGAATGGTGTGAACGACATGTCGCCAGCGGTAGGTTTGCAAGGCAGGCAAGTGAGGTCTGAGAGACATAAGTAGATTTCCAGGATTGGAAATCCAACCACTTTTCTGTATGTTTGTGACATGCACATGCCCCAAATGCCAGAAGATTATTAATCAAAGCAGCAAGAGGGTGTGAGTTTGTTGCATTAATGGCCCATGGTCCACAACCCTGCTTATATCATCAACTAGATTTTTTTGAACAGGGCTGTATAATTGATATCTGCATCTAAAACATATATTTAAGCTTTCATGAAAAGGTTGTAAATTATTTGCTAAAATCATGGTTCACTGATCATGTCTTGAGCCTTTGCATTTTACTCTATGGTAAATCTTATAGGACCAGACATAAGCAGGTTATTCCTAGCCAACATATCAATGCACAGAAAACTTGAACTTCCTAAGAAGAGAAATAAGGGATTTTGCTCTTCTTGTTAGGCTATTAAATTCCCAAATCAATATATGACATTCCATTATAGCTTAAAAAAGAAAGAAAGACCTTCAACTTAATATGCAGCCAAAACATGGTCAGAAACTATTTTTAGCAATGCAACGGCCAACAGCTTTTAATCATTTACTTATTTCAACTGTTTTGAATATTTCCTGTTTTCAAAAATCTGTTTATCGTTATTTTGATCATCGGGCTGCCTGGAGTCCTTTGAAAATCACACAAGAAGCATTCTTTTTTTTAACTGAACCCAAACAATGCTGATAGTCTCTAAAGCCATAAATGTCTTTTGGACCACCTTAGAAAGTCATAATGGACATCTTTATCATCCAAAAATGCATTAATTATGCAGCTGGCTCAAACTCTGCTCCAAGATGAACATCCATCAGCTTACAAATTGAGGAAACAGGCTTGTCACCACTCTTAATTCCGCTGGACTAGTTCTATAAAGATGGTAGTCATATGAAGTACCATTTAAATAGCAAAATTTGATGCTCACGTTCCCAATCAACTCTAATTTTTAAAGAATAAATTGCCTACATAGGAAATAGCCCAGAGCTATAAGAGCAAGATAATTCTTGCAAAGTTCAAGGAACCTAGTTCTTGTAAGTATCAGCACTGCTTGATTTTTTTTCACCTCAATCCAAATAAACCTAGACCTTCCTAGCTAATCATCTTAGAGCTATTTTTTAAACTATTCTAAGCAGTTATTATTCATGGTGCCCTCCCAGGGCCATGCTATAGTAGGAAAGAAGAACCCTTGTGAAACATGGCTCCTTGGACAATTCTGTCCATCAAAAATAATGGTATAATTGGTGGTGAGCTCCATCACCTTCTCTGCACTCTTTCCAAAGCTGCTTCTACCTTCTTTCCCAGCCTTCAATGTGGCTGATCCCAAATTTTGCTTACGGTTAGGTTTCAACTCATTGAAGAATAAATTTCAAAGCTTTCCCACTGCTTTCATGGTTCCACATGCAACCGACCTTTCTATTTTTGCATGCAAAAACAATTCCTTGGGGAACTGGGGGACAGAAAGCCTAAAAAAACTGATTCTTTTTAACGCTGGTCAAATTCTATTAGGACATTCAGCTACCCCTACGGTTTGCAACCTGATCTAAAATAATACAATCAAGTTAAGGTAAAGTCATCAGAACATGTATACACAGATGGTATACATATTTTGACATATAATAAATATGTTATACTTTCATAAATACGTTAAAGCAACAATGCCTACTGTCATTTTTCATTTCCTTCTGAAATGCTCAAAGATGATGTCCTGAGATTTGACATTAATTCCTGCTAAGATAACTAAACACTTATTTCTCTTACCTTTCTGGTAAGTGGCACTTCAATAGGAACAGGAACAACTTCTGCAAGAAGGCAGCCATAAAATGCTACCATAAAAGCTGCTGGATCATTGTTGGGAAAAACAAGGGCTACCTGTAAAAAAAAAAAAAGTGGGAGGAGAAAAATTAATAATTAATAACGCCTGTAAATGTAAATACATTTCACAGAATGTACCTATAGCACTGCAAATAGACATCTTGCCGACTAAAGCAACCAACTATTGGTGAAGAGCAATACAGGAGTAGGCACAGAAGTAACTCATGTGTCTTTCTTGGTTCTTGGAATCTGATATCAAGAATCTGATATCTGGTATTGTTAGATGGGTGCAAAATGAGAGGCAGGACGAGGCTAAGTAGCCTAGGAACTCTTTATTTGAAGGTCCCGAATACAAGCGGCTTACCCGCAGCTAGCGCCAGCTTTTTATGCCGGCTGCTGTCCAAAACTTCAGCCACTGATGGGGCTTTATTTTTCCTGCCGTGCGGCTTGGCCAATGAGCGACGCCCTTCAATAGATCTTGCTCATTGCCATATTCATAATAGGGAGATGGGCTACACCCCTCCCCTCTTAGTTAGCTTATACCCAATCCCCGGCTGTCTTTCATACGTAGTCACGTAAGTGGGCCGGGCTTTGATGGGTGCAACTGGACCTGTGCAGCTCAGTTGTTCCTGAGGCGGTGGTCTGTGTGGACAGATCCGCCGCCACTCCGGACTCCACCATTGGAACCACCTCTATTGAACTTGAGGCCTCAGACGTACTCCACGAGACTGGATCGCCTAAAGCTAAGTCCTCCGCTATCCCCCTCGGGTTTGAGTTTCTCCCTTGTTTGTATGTATATACGTTCATGGCCTGGGGGATTGTGCTCCTGGCTGCGGAACGATGTTGTCCCTTAGGGCTGGTGTTTCGCTACCGTGTCGGGTCTCCCCCTCTGGCTCTTGTTCCATGTCTTGTGGTTCCACTCTTTTCCTGAGCTAGTCTATGTGCTTGCTCCACAGTTGACCCCCCTCTGTCTCGACCCTATACGATCTTGGCCCCATGGCTAGAGTTATTCTGGCAGGAATCCAGGTGGGTCCCCCAGTATAGCTCCTGGCGTAGACCGGATCCCCTATGCTGAAGCTCCTCACTCTCCCTTCCTGTTCGGGAGGGGTGTCGTTACAATAGTTGGGGTGGACCCTGTCCAGTGTCAACCTTAGCCTACATCCCATTAGGAGTTCTGCTGGGCTCCGGTTGGTGGTGGCATGAGGAGTTATATGCTGTATTAATAGCATTTGGGTTATTCGGTCCTGCCAGTTCCCAAGGCCCATCCTTTTGAGGGTGTCTTTGGTGAATTGCACCATCCTTTCTGCTTGCCTATTCACTTGCGGATTTGCCGGAGCGGATAGGGCATGGCGGATTCCCCTTTCTGCCAAGAAGTTTTATAGAAATATGTGATATACCAATGTGATAAATAAGTAAACTGTAGTTCAACAACATCAGCATTATTTGTGTATCCCTTTACAGAGTAAACAACTCTAGAGAGACCAATAATGGTAACCAAAGGAATGGGATCTTATGAAGCCAAATTGCTTCTAGCAGTAGTGATTCTTTAAAGATCTTTTAATAGTTTTTTTGTGCCACCTGCTCTTACTGATCAGCTTCTAGATGGTCCTACTTAAAACTAATTGGAACTTAAAATGAAATATATGTAAATCCTTATTTCAAACCTATTTCTACTAAGAAACTGAGACATAAATTGACTTTTAAGTCAGCCTAAGTATAACCCATTTCAGTTTCATCTTCTATGCATCTTTCATTTTTTCCCAGCAAATTATAATTTAATTGGAATTAAAATATTAGTGTAAAAAACAATTGCACTTTAAAACATTTGAAAAATTTAAAAAAGTACACAAAACAAATCCACAATTATACATGTTCGTAATTTTATACTCCACTTTATGAACAATTGAGGCTAATCATTCATAACCTCAAATAATAATTTGCCTTTATCTAGAAAAAGTTATGCCCCAATGCAGTTCACCTGTTGTCTTGCAACACCTGCTAGGTAGAGCAAACGGAAAGAATGCTCCATCGCTGTCCAGGAGTCTTTTAATGCTGAAGGATAATTAGAGTTATAAGTGTTGATAATAAATATGTTGGGATGATGGCTGATCCTGAAAGACCAGAGTAAAATTGGGAGAACAGAGAAGCAAAGGTCTTATGGCCCTTTATTCTTGTTGTCCTTCCCTAGACCGAATGCAGTTTTAATTCACTGTGAATCCTCATGCTTAAAAAGATTGCTTTAGAAGTATTTACAAGGCTATAAGCTCTGCATTAACTATCTCCAGAATTATTTGGGGAGTTTTGTTTCCCATATTTCTCACGCAAATGACACTTCCCTGCAAAATTACCTTGTTTTGCTTTGCTTTGCCCTGTCCAACTCACCAATTCCCCCACCCAGCCCTCTTTTTCTCTAAATCTGTTCTCCTAATCCTAGTCTTATTCAGTTGGAGGAAATTTGCGAGTTGTACACAATTTTTTTTTCCCAACAGCATGTTGACTTAAGTATATTAGTATTTAGAGCCTTGGTGGTGCATAAGATAGGACGCAGTAATTGCAGACTTCTGCTGACTGCCAGCTGCCTGCAATTTGGCAGATCGAATCTCTCCAGGCTCAAGGTTGACTCAGCCTTCCGTCCTTCCGAAGTGGGTCAAACGAGGACCAGATTGTGGGGGCAATAGGCTGACTCTGTAAACCGCTTAGAGAGGGCTTTGAAAAGCACTGATAAGCGGTATATAAATCTAAAGTGCTATTGCTATTGCTATTGCTAAGACGCCTCCTGGTTGCAGAGGGCAAGCGTTTTACTAACGCTTGTAACTTCCTCTCTCTCATCTCAAAGGTCTTGAGTGAGAATCACTTCCTTCTTGGGACAGATAAAACCTTCCGTTCCGGCCAGCCGCTAAAGAGTCAGTACCCACCTCCCATTACGAGCCTGGAAAGGTAGAACCACAACTGGAAGGAGGGAGGGAAGGAGGGAGGCCCCGTCCTCAGCCGAGGAAAGAACCACCTTATAGTACTTCTCTTTTCAGCCTGTCCTCCCCCGTCAATTTCCATACCGAGAAATTTCCTCCTTTTGCTTTTACTAAGCGGTGGGCTTACTCAGGAAACCGGAGGCTGGTGAGTTAACGGTTTGAACAAGCAGCTCCAAAGGGCACTTCAATGGTGGCATTTGGCAGTTTCCAAAGCCACCCACCACTGCTGTGGCACTGACGGCCGCTGCGGTGCCAATCTTCCCAGACAGCCTTTCCAAGACAAGACGGCAGAGGCCGAGGAAGGGGCTCCCATCAAAACTCTGCTCCTGCCTGCCTGGGTCAAGCTCGGGGGAGGGGTGGGGGGTCTCATTCAAACAAACACACAACCAAAAAGGGTTGCGTCCATTTCGGGGGCCGAGGGGGGGTGGGAAATAGGATTATTGTTCTTTTGAACGAGGTCCAAAAGACAGGGGAACTGAAAATAGAGATCAGTGATCCGTAACAAGAGAAGCGAAAACAACCTGAGTTTTTGTAAAACGTATCCAGCGAAGGACATAGAATAGCAGAGTTGGGAAGGGACCTCGGAGGACATCTAGTCCACCCTCCTCCCCCTCCGGCTTGAGCAGGAGAATCTATTCCAAATATTAGCCTCTACCTAGGATCGAACTCACAGCCTCCTGATTGCGAGGCGAGAGCTCCACCTCTAGGACACCGCACCACCCTGGCTTAGAGAAGTTTCTGGAATTGACATATCTAATATGCTGCTATTACTATCCCTTATTTCTGCAAAATGAGGAAAGTCAAGGCCAGGAGGTATTATTTATCTGTTGTGTTCTTGATCTTGTGGAACAGTTTACTCTCAGAAATATTTCCTTCGTGGTATTCCAAAAAATGGCTATGATGCAACTTATCCAGAAGGCATTTAATCAATAACCATCACTATTCTTTGATTTTGACTTTGCCTTTTTATTTAAACTATTATTTTTATTAAGATTTCATTGAATTAGTATATTTTAAACACAAACCATATATATTGATAATTTAATGTTTATTTTTCTTAAATAAAGACTTTTTTTACTATTGTAAGGCACTGGAAGTCCATGATGGGTTATAAATGTGATGATAAATGATAGCGTGCCCAGATAATATCACCTAATGATTTCAGCTAACCCAGAGCCACCTATCTATCTCTGGCAGTTGAAGCCAACAATAAGTGAAGAGCCAGGTTAAAACATGCGCAATGCAATGAATATCACTAAGCATTCCCTTTTGTTTCTCTTCCCTCTGTCTTCCTGCCTCCTTCCCCACCCTTACTCCCTCTCTTCCTTCTCTATCCAAGAATTCAGGGACCAATTTGAATAGCATTCTTTCAAGTGTTTGTTTGTTTTTTTATCCAAGAACACCTCTCTTGAATAGATTGTCCTGAACGAAAATCACCAACCCCTAAAATCACCTTGGTAGCTTCCATGCCAAGGGTACATTTGAACCTGGGCTCCCCCAATTGTATCCCATTTACTAAACAGTTATACCATTCATGAAATTTCACCAAACTTACAAACAACCCTAGCATTGTGTTTATGAATTAATATAGTAGGATAATGTTTCTGTCTTCAAAATTATCCAGTCATTGGTCAGCTTTACCCTTATTTTCTATTCCAACCAAATCCAAGATGAGTACAAAAGTGGATTAATACCAGCTTTTTCTAGTTTAGAAGCAGGATGTGGATCGCTACTGGCTCCAGGGCTTAATGACAAGACTCCTAGTGGGATACGGATCTCACTCTGAGATGGTGTCATGATTAATGTACTAGCGCCCTTAGAGATGGTAATAATATTTCTAAGCAAATACAGGCAAACAACAAACCTCCTTCCCCATGTACTGTTTTTTAGTTTGTGACCTTGTCTTTATTTTAGTCATAAAAGACAATGGAATCATTCTTGACTGAAAAACTTCCATATTTTTTTTTAAACTTGAAGGAAATATTCAGATAATAATATCAACCACATTAAAAACCACTTCTGGCTTTTGAATATTCTACAGATGATAGGAAGACATTAGGATGAGTTTTACTTAAATTTAAACAAGAGAGCAATGCAGCCAAATTGTCATCTTACACCACATTTCGATCTCAAGGCTGAGTACACTGCAGAAACGGGGACACCAATTCTGAAGCAAATTGCACGTAAACATTGTGCTGTTTGAGGAACTCACAAGGGATACAACACATTCTGGCAGAATGCCATTCCTTCAGATTAGAAGGAACAATGTTTTCGTGGTTGTACAGTTCCTTACACACACACACCCCAAATACCTGAAAGCTTTTACAGAGGAAAATCACCTCATTGACACTTTCAGACAAGCCAAGCTTATTCTGCCAGTTGTTCTGAAAAAAAAAAAAAAAGAATAAAAGAGCTCTACTCCTGCAATTGGAATTCCAGGCTGGGTCACAGAAAAGACAGAAAGTGTATCTTTACAAGCCTCTTTGCAGTCAGGGATTATGATTCTTAAAGCACAATTCATTGCTGATTGCTCCTTCTTGCTTGTGTGAGTTAGCTCAGTTCACAAACCAAGGCAACTCTTATCTTTTTTGGGAGGGGGGTAGTTTTATCTGCAAATTTAAAATGTCAGCTTCTTCTAATTAGTCAAAGTTGTATGTCTCACCAACCAAGATCTATGACTAGATTTTTACCAAAGAATTAAACAATTTCCAACCACTGAAGCTAGGAGCACCACTGAAAGTAGGAACAAAACTGAAGATAGAACACACAATCAATGTAACCTTCATCTGTAAAAGAGACCAGTTGCCTGCTATTATTGGGGGCTTTAGGAAGCTGGAATCATCCCTATACTACATTTAACAAATTCATTCCTTTTATGGAAGGTTAATTTGCCAGCCACCATCCCAACGCTCTCATGGTTTGCTGAGGGAGGATACATTGTGGAAGATGAAAAAGTCCATTGTACCAAGCCCCGTATCTAGAATGCTATTTTCGAGAGGAGACTGCTGTATGCCCCGTTTCACAATCAGCCAGTGGGAACACCAGAGCCAAACCAACTGAGATTGTAAGCACAGCCTAACAATGATGTCCCTTGGCCCTTCCATTCTTTAAGTGAGAAGACATTAAGACTCCATGGATGCTCAAAACTAAAGTTTTGTGTTTCAGTAAAAGAGTTAAGAGAGAGAAAAAATTCTGAGGTGCCATATGCAGTTGTTTTTTAGTTTATCTAATCTTGACTTTATTTTAGTCATAAAATACAATGGAAAAGCCCCCTTCCCTTGGTGAACTCAACACATGCTTATTTGTCTAATGGCTCACCAGGGATGGGGGTGGGGAGAGAGAAAGCCATCTTATTTTTCACCTCAGGTATAATTTAACCTATACCTTTCAAAAGCTTAAAGGGGGCAGGGTAGGAAAGAAAAACCCGGCATTCTTGTCAAAGGGAGAAGGAAATCTCTGCCAAGGAGAAGCCAATGGGACACTGATGAGAAGGGAAACAGTCAAAGGGAAGACAGTCAAATACAAAAATACCAAAACATTCCAGGAACAGAACCAAGAAACACCAGTTTTTGAGCAAGTTGTTTGGAAACCACATCCTCTGTTAAGAACTGGACAATTGAAATGGGTGGACAGGTCTTGAATGACCTTGATTTCTTTTTCTGTTTTCCAAAGTAGACCAACAATGGGCTGAAGATGTAAATAACCACAGAATTAATGAGGTTCAGACGCAGTTAAAAGCCATATATACAGGAAATAAACAGCTCTGTTCCCACTGATTTTTGCAGTGTTTCCTCAGTTAAATAAATGCTCCCACTTCAATATATGATTTAGCATCCCTCTGGAATACAGTGGATGTGCATTTCCAGCCGCCTGCTGAGCTGCTTTACTTCCTCATTCGAAGAAATGGCTTCAATAGAGAACCTGACCCGGTTTGTCCCAAATCTCCTTCAAATAAATAAAGATAAAAGTACTGGCCATATTAGTGATATGTCTACTTTGAATCATTGTCCTGTCCCACGCGATCCCCTCCCTCCCTC
>JAOYMU010000077.1:9183150-9204139 GCA_025802295.1 Psammodynastes pulverulentus
ATTTACATGATCATAGTTCTACTCAAATTTCTTTTTTGATAACCAATTATACCATACATCCCAAGTTTCTTGGTACTCTCTTTCTTCCTTATTCTACAGATGGCCCCAAAGGATACCATGGCTGATGGTATCAAAAACCTCTGAAAAGTCAAAGGGAAGAAAAACCTTATCATCTGCAGGGGTTCCTCAAAAGGTCCCTGTCTGGTAGCCTGTAATCTCCTTTCCGCAGCTCGCCGGGTCCTTACCATCCTGGAGCGTTCCATGGGGGACAAGGATCCCAATTAATTTCAATATAAGCAACGTTCATTTATCTGTAAGACTGTCCTTTCAAGCCCAAATTCTACAGATGGCCCCAAAGGATACCGTGGCTGATGGTGTCAAAAGCCCCAAAGACGTCAAAGGAAAAAAAAAAACACACCTGCCTTTGCCATACATCATCCACAAGTGCTACTTCTGCTACTTCTGTCCCACAGCTGGACCTCAATCAATTTCCTTCAAATATTCATGAAATTCCCCAACTTTCCACCTTCTACTCCATCGCCCCTAAAGCATATATATATATATTGGGGTGGCAAAGCAAGTGTTCCTTAAAAGATTCCGGAAATGCCCTGTCTTGCAGCATGGAATTTTTCTGCCTGAGCTCGCCAGGTCCTTACCATCCTAGAGCTTTTCATCGACCATGGGGGACAAGGATCTCAATTCAGTTCAATATAAGGAATGTTCATTTATCTGTAAGGAATCCTCACCACATATTTTTATGGACGCACAATCATAAATCAGAGAGGAACTCTCATAGCTCATAATAGCTTCTAAGGAAAATCCTGACATATCTAATTTTAAACAAGTAAATGGCAATCAGCTGAAAATGTGTTAGAAAATAAGGAATTCTTATGTCTCACCAATTCTGGAACTGGAAGAGGCAGCAGTTATTTTCTTTTTCCCAAGCTGACCTCTCATTCCCTATTAACACTCATTAGGACTAGCCTTGAGGAAAGTCCAACCGGCACAAGACTGTCCAGTCCAAAGGTCACTGAGAAGTCATGGAGAGCAAGGATGGATGTACACCGTCATCCGGGGAACACTCATGTTCTTCCAACAATGTCCCACGCATTTATTAACCGTTTAAGATTGGGTCCACGCAAGAATGTGCATGAGAATGAATTTACTTTGCAAACTGCTGCAGTTATTAAAATACCACATGCTATGAACATTGGAAAGTGGAGAACTAAATCTATAGATGAATGGATAGACAAAAGCTCCAACAGATGGCCCCACAGGAGGATACCATGGCTGATGGTATCAAAAGCCACTGAGAAGTCAATGAGAAGCAAAATGGGATGTCCAGGTAGATTTAGGTTTTGGCATAACCAAGGCTGCAGGGGAGACGAGGATTGGTGGAACTTCTGTTCAAAAAAATCTTTTGCCCTTCAGGAGCCATGCCACCAGGTTTCCGCTGGTGAGACCTTGTTCTGATACTGTTCTTTCAAGCTCCAGAGGCCACTCCTGATCCAGGAAAGTCTGCCAGTGGTGCACAACCTGAAGCTGTGCAAAGGTTCTCCTAGCCATGGCTGCCACATGCTCTTTTGAAAAGGAGTTGTGAGTCCAAAAGAAGTTGTGAACTGGGTCGACTATTGCACTCAGAGTCATTCAATCTTGCGAGGGTTCAGTCCAAGCCTGTTGTCCCCGTCCAAGCCTGTTGTCACGAGGGATGTTCATACAAAGTTAAATATCAATAGCATACTATATCCTCAGAATTATGATGCACGCTATTTTCTGTATGATGATCACCCCAGGTTCATGCAGATGTTAAAAGAAGTGGTGAGAGCCAAGCCCTGTGAATCTCTCATTCCCCATTGATACCGATTGGAATTGGCCTTGGGTAAAGGGGCTTAACTATGGCACCCAGCCACAGTCCCTATAGCTGACCCACAAGAAACAAAGTTGTGCAAGGGCCATGACTGCACCTCCCCAGCAAGCAAACTGACAAACCTACGATCATGCACCAAGTCGATCTTGGTCTTACCGGTGTTCATTTTTTTGTCCACTATCCAAATCTCCACAATCTCCAGGCACAAGGATTGGACGTGGACTGAACCTCTCATTCCCCATTAATTCTGATTGGAACTGGTCTTGGGGAAAGGAGTCAAACCCGCAAAACACTGCCTCTCTAGCCCAAATTCAACAGATGGCCCCAAAGGATACCATGGCCGATAGAAACAAATGCAAGAAAGAAACATGACATTAAAGGTCTCAATAACCTTGCATAAAATTATTGGCACTCCAGGCCCTGTTCATATTTCACATTATGGTCTCCACTCAACCTCCCAAGACTTTCTGTTGGGGATAATATATTATCTGAAGAAGTGAACAATATTTCACATGGGGTTTAGAAGGTTAGATACCCCTTGTGTTCAGATTGGAAGTTTCCTCTTCGCTGTCAGAGGTGTCGAGTGCTTTCTTTTAAACACTCATATTGATCACAATTAGTACTTTCAAAATGCAATGGCTTGTTATAATGAGGCACTTCGCACTGGCAGGGCAACCTATAAAATGTATTACTTTAATGGAAACATGAACATTTGCACATTTTTGTCATTAATAGTACATTGTTATCCCTGATTAATGTTGTAGAGACAACATGTTGATGTCTTATTTTACTTTAAACATGAATGAAGCATTCTAGCTTATCCATGCATTACTGACTGGTTGGTTTTGCTCAAACTCCTATTTCCCTTAATATTATTAGCCATCCATACTTTGAGAACAAGAGGTCTATTCTGTTTAAAGCGTTCTTATTTCAGTTTGTGCAATTGTGTTCTCTTCCAGTATAGGCAATCTGATTTACTCATAAGCCTTTCATGAATCTTCTCAGCTTTCTTCTTATCATGCTATCAAACTGAGAAGGTCATCGCTAAATATCTACTTATGATCCAATTAAAAAAAACTAGTTGGCTTTAATCTGTCATGCTATCCCATAATTCTCTTTAGTTGCAAATTTCCAAATTGTAGGAATATATGCCTTGTCAATTAAGAGTTATACTTTGTTATGGTGCTTCAACTCATGAAACTGTCTTGATTAGAACATTTAATAATTTCATGCCTTTGATAGAACATGTACCTTCCCCCAACAAACATGCCATTAAATAGTTGATTTATCCAGTTTTCTATTATTAAAAATCTTTAATATTACATGATAAAGTTTCGCCTTAAGAAAGGAACTCTTCCACTCATTGCTGGATTTTTTTAAAGAACATAACCTTCAATTAATAGTATCAGAGAACTATTGTTTAAAAAAAAACTAAAGGGGGTGGGAGAGGAAGCAAAGAATTTCTGGTCTGGATGGTGTTCCAAAGTTAAAGGAAAGGGAGAGAACCTTCAAAAAAAAGAGAGACTATTTTAACACATCTGGCACTGATTTACGTCTGCTGAGTGTCCTTGAAAAGGCATTTTTAAATGTTTCTCCCAAAGTGGGATGTTTTTCCTTCAAAATTACATTGTGTTTTGAAATATTTGTGAAACAATACCTGCAAAAACAATTAATTAACAGATAAGAAATACATGTAAAGGGGAAAAAAAGGGGGTCCATACATACCTATATGAGTTTGTGACATAACATCAGCTAGTCTATGTGCAGCCCCACTGCCACCACTTTGTGTTGAGGATGAAGAAGTGGTAGATGTGGTTGAGCCATGGATGGCTTGGCTGATCCAGTGCTCCATATTTATACTCCCTTGGCTTGAGGTTGGTGTTCCCTGTGAATCGCCCTGCACAGACCCTTCATCTTCAGAACCAGAGGAGGTATCTAGCATGGCAGAGAAAAGCATGACAGATAACCCAGGGCTAAGATTTATGTTGCAGTATTCAGGCACTGACCCAAAGCCAAAGAATTTGGTTCAAATTGCAGCGGTGCCCAAGAAATTTGCAAAACAATTCAGGCACCATTTTCTGTTGAGCTAGGGGTTTAAGTAGTTGGCATTTCAAATATACTGATGTATCCATGCAAGGGAACTGAGTCATTACAATAATTTTCTCCAACCTGGTGTTCTCTAGATACCTTGATTTAGAACTTATAACAAAACAGGCAATGTTGTTGTACTATTCACAATTTATTCAGAACCATAGCTTTATTCTAAAAGCATTTCCATTCCCAAAGTAGCAATTCTCTAACATTAGTAACAGCATGCAATAAACACAAGATGCTATAAAAGCTACAGCACAAGAATATCTGGTTTGGCCACAGTGGGAACTCAAAATCTTGAACTAAATGGACTTTGTTTAATATGGCAGAATTAAGTAAATAACACAGAGCCACAGCAACAGCAACAACACTCTGGAAAAATCTCTTCGTATTCCTTATGTTTTTTTCAGAGAACATCTCAAAATACTTGTAAAGTGAGAGAAGAACGCAGACCTAGAATAGGGAGACAATATATGTCAACTTCAGTAAAGGGATGGAGAAAATTAATATCTTGCATTCACTTCTCTGGCCTCTCTTTTGTAGCTATAGGCAAACAAGGTCTGTGTGTTTTGCTCAACAAATCATGACTTTAAATACCACATTAGTATTCTCTATGCAATTACATCTACCTATCAAGAAATCTGGTCCAAAATTATGAAGTCCCAAGCTACTGAATTGTAACCTAAGTAGTCTCTTTCTTTCTTTTTTCTTTTTAACTCTTATTCAATTTTTCCTTGGAAAGTTAGAGTAAAATCAGTGTTCTTTCTATAGTGTGTAGGAAGAGAGGCCTATGTCTAATTGTGCAAGAAGTCAAGATGCTCTTTCTTTCCTAAGATTTTTATGTAACAGTCTGTCCTACTATAATCAATTGAGACTTGCTGCTCAAGAAAAGCCTTTAATAACATATTAGATGCATCAAATGTGAACAAAGAGATGGATCAGACAGCGTTATTGTAACCAATATGTGGTGGGGTACTTACCTTACATATTCATAACCTATTTACTGTTATGAGTGCTCAAATCAGCTTCTGAAATCCAATCATATTACTTTTAGTACAGGCCCTTACCT
This sequence comes from Psammodynastes pulverulentus, assembly GCA_025802295.1. Lineage (NCBI taxonomy): Eukaryota > Metazoa > Chordata > Lepidosauria > Squamata > Psammodynastidae > Psammodynastes > Psammodynastes pulverulentus. The sequence continues at coordinate 9,188,178 of JAOYMU010000077.1, forward strand.
GGAGGGGTATAGGCATCCATTGATGTTTGCACCACCAGTGAACGTCTCTTGGATGGCATAGGTACCGCCATCTTCCGTTCTTTATGTTTTGCAAGAGCTGCCTGGACTGCTTCTGTGTGGACATCTAGAATCAAAAACCTAAATATCAGCTTGGAACTCCAACAAGAGGTCATAAACTCAGGTAGTTTCTAGGAGAGAATTAATGTTGTACATTCCTTAGAGACATGGGGTCAATTCTGCAGGCATTTTCCTAGTGAAAAAGCTGCAAGTTATGTTCTCCAGTCAAGCCAAGCACAACTCTACATTAAAATACTACATTATTCCAGAAGAACAAAAGCTGAAGCCCAAAATACAATGCCTTTGAAATACATTCCATTAGTAACAATGGGCAAAAATAGTTATTTTAGGGCAACAATTTCCGCAGGATCTGCATTTGGATTATTCCACCTAATTAAAATCTTTTTTTAGTCTTAATGCAATTTGCTGTTTGGGATATTCTCTAGGTTGTTTTTTAATTCTTAATACTTTCAGACAATCTATATTAGTATATGATTGAACAAATGATGAGAAAAGTGAACATAACATGTCAGAACATTAAAATAATTTCAATATTGTAGGTTCATCTAAAGAACATTATTATGTAGCCTTTTCTTTTGATGTTTTCCAGATGGGTTATAAAACAATTCCCATGATCCCCACCCAACTAAATAAGACTATTGTTTTCAAAAACTTTGAGACTATATAGTTCACTTAACTTTTTTTCTAAATGAAAGTTCTATCAAGATTTATTATAGCATAAAATACAATGAAGACTTTAAAAAAGAAGAGGAAAAAGGTGCTGACTTCTGACTCTTTCCAAAACAGTAAAATTCTAACACATTTATAATTTCAACTTTTTGCATTATCTATAATTATTACAAGCCACACAAAGCACTACACAATTATTAAGCTTCAAATTAAATTCTAAATGTTTTTTTCTATTTCAAGTTTAAAAAACAAAAGCAATATCCCAATAGAGGGACCAAATAAAATAAGACCAAATAAAATATCTTCGTTAAAAGCAGTTTACATTGCAATCTTAATTAAATCTATCCCCCCCATCATGTGAAATATATTTCTATTTACACTTATTAATCTTTCTAAACTATCATCCACATCAGCAAAAATTGAATTCTTTCAAATACTTTCAAAACTATAGAAAAACTGTTATATTCAATTTAAGATTCTAAACATTTAAGAAATTTCATCTTTATAACTAATAAAAATTAATTAGAAGACAGTATTTTTAACTTCCTTTTCACATACATATACATACATACATACATACATACATACATACATACATACATGCACACAAACTTTCAATAATATTTTGTAGACTTTAAGAATTACTTGAGTATTATACATATAAAAAATAAAGAAAATGGAAGATCAAAATCTCTTTCCCTCATCCTCTTGAACATAAATACTTTCCAAATTTAATTTCAAATATCTTACAAGCTTTAAATAATAACAGATTCATCCCATTTTCAAACCCACTTTATAAAACAAGGCATTGGAACTTTCTTTTAACTACCTACAAACCAATAGAAAATCCATCCTAATTCCAAATAATTTACAAAGTTTAAGTCATTCCCTCCCCTTTGCCCACATAAAACAAAACTTTTTTCTACATAAGCTTAGTTTAAACTTCTTAAGTTTAGACTTAATTTTTGATCAAAGCAGAAATTTTGAACTGCCAACATTAGGTTGGTTTTTCCCTTCTTTATTCATAATTCCTTTCTTCCATTATTAGATTAAAATTACGTAAAGATGAGGTTTTTCCCAAACTGAACATATGTCATGTACTGAAGGCATGAAGTTTGCCAACACCGTCATGTACTTTGTATTATATATCTTAGATTTACTTCCCACTCAATACAAATCGAAAAGACTAAATATATAAAGCATGGTGTTCCACCTTTAAGGCTTTTTGGCAAAACAAGACAAACAATAGAAGGAAATCAGAAAAGATCCACCTATGCTGTAGAATTTTGCATGGAATGTATTAATGTGTGAAATTAATGGATATCCTGAGAAAGATGTGTGTGTGTGAAGGAGAAGAGAAGAGAAGAGAAGAGAAGAGAAGAGAAGAGAAAAGAGAAGAGAAGAGAAAGAAAGAAAAAAGGAAGGAAGGAAGTCAATATAACTTCATAACCTGCTCTTTTATTGATTTTATACTGTACACACAAAATTGTTCTATATTTTAGAAGCATAAACATTTACCTGTGCTCATAGATGCTGCCATCAACCTCCTTGGCTGCCTTATGAATGTGAAGGATGAATCTGGACTCTGCCGGAGAAACCTCTGTGTCTAGCTGCAATGGACTCCAGACTCCAAGTGTAGTTTGCTTTAAGTGGTAAAGGAGTAGGAGTCTTGCACAGCAAGTACGGTCCAAGGAGAAGAGCATGTGAAGGAGTGGATGGATAATTATTGGGCAGCAACCTTCCCAGTGGGGGTGGGGGAAAGAGGGAGGGCTCCAGCAGTTCACTTGCGTATGCAAGAAGACAAGGTCTGACCACCTCCCCGATGCCTTGAGCCTTATCTAGTCTGGGAAGAAAGAGGAGTAACTGATATGGAATAGTAGTGAAGGACACAACTGAGGTGAAACAAAATGGATTGCAAAAGAACGTTAGATTAAATTGAATATTCAAGGAAAAGAATAATAATAGAAAAATTATGAGAGGGAAAGTAGAGTAGAATCATTATAGTGGTTGAAGGGATGGAATAGGACAGGGGTTGAAAAGAAGGAGGAATCCAGGTTAGTTAAGGAGAAGGGGTCAAAGTGCCAAAAAATGAGGAATGGGAAGGCTGGCTGGCTGGCTGAACATTTCCCTTTCTGCTTAAGAGGCAAAAAGATATGTTGTTCTCTTTGGAGTGGAAGAACACAGGAACTGGAGCTCTGGGAGCCAAAAAGAGAATTAATATACTAGTGGGACACTTGGAGAAGGGAGTAAAACTTAGAAGATAGTTTCCTTCTTCTAGAAGCTACTCCACTAAAAGTAGATTTGGAGGGTTAGAAATGAGACAAGTGAACGTAAAAAGTCTGAACAGCCCTATTAAAATACCAGGTTTACTAGAGATATATATAAAAATATAAGACCAAAATAAACCAGAATTATAGCATTTGGTCTTTGGTGGTAGGTGCCTATCAACATGGCACATCTTGCCTGGGGTATCTTTTCCCCTTCTTCCATGCAAACTCACTCCAAATCTGTCAGATTGAGAGGGCATCTCCTTTGCATGGCCCTCTTCAGGTGCCAATAAATGCTAGCTGGCAGTTCTATGGCATACCTAATCAACCCGTATGACATAGAGGTTGTTCGGGCATCCAGTAAGGTTGCTATTGACCAACCTCCCTATAAGTGATAATACAGGGAATGTTATTTGGTTTACTAAGGAACTTAAGGAAATGAGGTACAAAATGATATGCCTCAAGTGACTCTGATGAACAACAAGGCACAACAATGACTGAACATTGTCAAGAATCCACCTTTGGTCCTATTCCAAAACTTCAAGAGTGATACAGCATCAATATTTCTCTGTACTTATTGCATCTGGAGAATGCAGGCCAGCATGTTTAGAGTGACCAAATCCTCATGATGTTTCAGAATATTTGTGAGCAATTAACTAAGCATTTTCAGGACAAAATTGCACATATTATCTCCAGATTGGATGTCAGGCAGATAGAATTTCAAGAGATGACAAGGTAGCATCCTCCTGTGACCACCATCTGGATTTCTTCAAGCTTATAATGCCTGAGGAAAGTGACAGGATTGTCGGTGGGATGAGCTCCATCCCTTGCAGATTAGAACTTTGTCTCTCTTAACTAATAAAAGCATCCAGAAAAGAGCATAATAGCACGGATGTGGAGATGGTCAGTACACACTCTTCGGGGAATCAAGGAGTAATACCTCTGGATTTAAAGGAGAGGGTGTCAAAGTTATTTCCGGATCTAGCCATCCTATGGTATTATAAGACAATCCTCACCATCATTTCTTGCTAAGGCAACCAAAAAAAGGTTTGTTTTTCTGAACAGCCCATCTCTCTCAAAGAGACCCTGGCAGTGTAGAATAAAACACTGAAATATAAAACAGTATATACAAAATTAAAATGTTAGAGTTAAAATTTAAGAGTTGAATTTTTTTAATTAACCCTGTTGAAAATTGGCTGACAACGGCAAAGTGAGCGCTCTCATGGCACGCAACAACCTCATGATTGTGTGTTACTTTGGCATCCCCACGTGAGGTGGCAGAGCCTTGTCTATTGGAAGCCAAAGTGGGGGCCTGACTCATTTCCAGAGGGTGGGGCAATGGCAGAAAAGGCTCTCCTCCTAGAGCCTGCCAGTCAAAATTCTTTAATTTCCACAATGCATTTTCCCTGCCTGACTTTAAGGGATGGGCTAATGTGATGGAATGAAGCTGGTTCCATAGGTAGCTTGGCCCTATGCCCCATGCAGGGCGTTATAGGTCATAACTAACATTTTCAATAATTGGAGGCACTGGAGCCCAATGCCATTCAGAAAGCAGAGCATATACTTTTCTTTGGGAACTTAGGATAGCTTGCACAGCTGCGTCTTGCACTAGCTGAAGCTTCTGGATATTTTTCAAAGGTAGTCTGGATGAATATTCTCCAGAGTGGGAGGAAGACCTGTGCTTCTTTAAAAAGAGCCAGGAATACCCTGGCAGTAGGGATGAGTTTACCATTACCTTCTGACAGTAGCTTTAATTAGCTAGGAGGGGCATGCAACAAATGCTCAAATGGTGGCATTTGCATTCTACGTAGCCTAACCATTTTCTCAGGGCTAACAGAAACAAATTAAGTACAGATAAGTGGATAAAACTGCTGCCTGGGCATCTCCGCAGGACTTGCATCACATACACATCCAGAGGAAACAATCTGAATGATTTTATCCTCCTGGAAAATTTCTCTGCACCATCCTGAAGGTAGTTTTCCGGGTCACCCTTTCCAAAGAGATTCTAGGTGGCCCTAAACAGGGTCATTGAACAGCATTCTGTGGGTACAATAAGAGCAGTGAAGTATTGACCCTTCACCATTTTTACTGGTGATAAATCTTAACAGTAGCTCTAACTCATGTTCAGTCACATTCATTCTTCATTTTCATCCAGCAATGTTGGCCAAAGAAAGGTCTGGATTAAAGAGGTTATTATGGATTTTTTTCAGTTGTGTTTTACAAAGGGTTTCCTGTGTGAGTATTGGATGGAATCTAAACCCGCCACTTTTGTGTATGAGCTGTAATTGTTTGGGACGGAACTGTGTATCCTTCCTTATGAATCTAAATCTTTCAGGAACATCCTCCAATATTGTTGGCTACCATATCCTTTGAGCCACCTGTGAATATTGGGAATTGGTAGCATTGGGTGGTTCCAATTGGTATTTTTAGGAAAAAGTCAAGACAATATAACTTTAGTGTGGAATGCCCACTTTATTTAATATCAATGTAAAATGTCTACATAATTTAAATAACAAATAATGATGACTCAGAATTAGAATAGAGCAAACAAAATGAATGTATGAATAATCCTTACACCTATTGAACATTTCTAAACTTCAGTTGAAAACTTGTTGTTTTCATTACAACAGGCAGGCAAGTGAAGAGAATATAGGGAAATTACATTTCAGAATTAATGTTAATACAGATGCGCAGCTTAGTATTGGGCACACAAATATAAATTTAAAAAGCTTTGTCTTTTTTTAAATATGTTTTCCCATCTTTATCACTGATTATAAAGGAACATCTGTCAACCATAAATAAAGATATTTTACTAGAAGCAAGCTCCGGTGAAATCAGCAAGGCATAATTTTTATTAAAGAAGAGTGACATGATTTGTTGCCTTGTAACTGAAACTGAATTTTACTTCTTAGTAATCATGCTTAGATTTGCAGGCTACAAAACCTCCTAGAGCTGATATACTTTAAAAAAAAAAACTATAGCTATTTTCTTTAACAGCCTTTTGCCAATTTTTTTTTTAGTATTTCTACCTTTTAGGAACTTAAACGGTTACTTTAATTCTTCCTCAGATTAGACATGCTACTTTGTTTGTTCATGCTGAATTTAATTTTCCTCCCCACCCCATCTCATTGCAAGTGTCTCTCGGACATTTCAGCATTAGAACATTAAAAACCTAACAAGTAAATATCTTTCAAAGAGTAAAAGGAGAAATCCTAATCAAGATATAGTTAAAAGAAGAGAGGAAACAAGGTGTGTGTGGGGGGGGGGGAGGTGGGATTGCCTTTTAATTCTATAACTACCTCAATGTGATGCTCCCTTGTTTAGTCAGGGCCCCAGGCCATCTGGCACACTTAAGGTCCTGAGGAAGCCCAGAAGGATGGGAGCCAATCTACCTCAGGAGTAAGATGTTCCATAAGGCAGTGGCCATAGTAGACAATCTCTTTCTCCTGAACACTGCCAGCTAGAATTCCTTGACTGACAAGGCTGGTAGCATGCCTCTTTTGGCAATGTGGATGAGGCTACTATTTGCCTTAAGCACTGTGATGTGATGGGCCAATGTGATGTGATGAAACTAGTTCCATAGGTAGCTTGGCCCTATGCCCTATGCCATGCAGGGTGTTATAGGTCATAACTAACATTTTCAATAATTGGAGGTACTGGAGCCCAATGCCATTACATATACTTTTCTTTGGGAACTTAGGATAGCTTGCACAGTTGCATCTTGCACTAGCTGAAGCTACTGGATATTTTTCAAAGGTAGTCTGGATGAATATTCTCCAGAGTGGGAGGAAGACCTATACTTCTTTAAAAAGAGCCAGGAACACCCTGGCAGTAGGGATGAGTTTACCATTACCTTCTGACAGTAGCTTTAATTTACCATTACCTTCTGACAGTAGCTAGGAGGAGCATGCATCAAATGCTCAAATGGTGGCATTTGCATTCCATGTAGCCTATCCATTTCCTCAGGGCCAACAGAAATAAACTGTTTCCAGATTATTGGGTAAATCTGCTCTCTGGGCATCTCTACAGGACTTGTGTCACATACGGCATCCAAAGGGAACTAATCTGAGTGATTTTATTCTCCTGGAAAATTTCTCTGAACAGCCCTGTAGGTGGGATTTCCAGGTCACCCTTTCCAAAAAGAATCCAGGTGACATTCTGTGGGTACAATAAGAGCAGTGAAATATTGACCCTTCACCATTCTTACTGTTATAAGGTAAATCTTAATAGTAGCGCTAACTCGTGTTCAGTCACGTTCATTCTTCATTTTCATCCAGCAATGTTGGCCAAGGAGAGGTCTGGATTAAACAGGTTATTATGGATTTTTTTTCAGTTGTGTTTTACAAAGGGTTTCCTGTGTGAGTATTGGATGGAATTTAAACTGGCCACTTTTGTGTATGAGTTTGTGACATAACATCAGCTAGCCTATGTACTATGTTTTGGATGGAATTGTGTATCCTTCCTTGTGAACCTAAATCTTTCAGGAACATGCCCACATTTATTTAATATCTGTGTAAAATTTCTACATAAATAACAAATAATGATGACTCAGAATTAGAATAGAGCAAACAAAATGAACATATGAATAGTCCTTTCACCTATTGAAAATTCCTAAACTTCATTTGAAGACTTGTTTTTTTTTTCATTAGGACAGGCAGGCAAGTGAAGAGAATATAGGGAAATTACATTTCAGAATTAATGTTAATACAGATGCACAGCTTAGTATTGGGCACACAAATACAAATTTAAAAGGCTTTGACTTTTTTGTTGTTGTTAAAAATGTGTTTTTCTATCTTTATCACTGATTATGAAGGAAAACTGCCTACCGTAAATAAAGATATTTTACTAGAAGTAAGCTCCGGTGAAATCAGTGAGGCATAATTATTATTCTTCATTTTTTTTTTAGCATTGAGGTAACTATAATTATTTGAAAACATACATATTACATATCTATAGATCGTCTGCAAATGAGAAAAACAGTCAATCATTGAATTGACACAAGCTTTCATCTTATATAATTTTATAGCCAAAGCAGAAGTGAGGCATACTTCGGAATAAGTTCCTTTTCTTTATTTTATTTTTATATCTCTTTTATGTCTAGCTCTAAAGAAGCTTAAAGCTAGATAAGTTTGCAAGCCAAGACCTTGAGTTACTATTTATCAATAAAAGAAACAAACAAATGAAGGAGACCAACTGAATCCATTCAAAATAATGTTTTTGAAGCTAAGCGAACTAATCCACGTGTAAAGCCAAAAATAAAAAACTATGTTGCTTAACCACAAAATAAATCTAAGATGTTTTTCTTGGCCTCAAAGATAATTCCTTCAAGAATTAAAAAAAGTCATAGTACTTTTGGTGATCTCTCTCTAAAGAGATGGAAAGATGGAAATTACTATCATGGATTCATATTTTTTTGCTTAGAGACTTTTTTCTAAGTTAAACAAAGTCTACCCCTTAGGCACTGCAATTGAGAATTCTGGGGAAGGCATATTCACAAAATGGCTGCCACGATAGATATGGTCATGGTAGCAAGACACCTCTTCAGTAAAAATGGTGGCTGAAATCCAGTTGCAGGATGTCAGTTCCTAATTTAATTTTTTTTAATTAAAACAATTTTAATAAAGCAAAGAGTGTCTGAGACAGACCAGTGGAATCCAAAGCAGTTTTCCCTACCTTAATACAAGAAAGTAGACTATTGTAGTAAAAGTACTTGTTAGATGGGCCAGAAATGAGAGGCAGGATGAAGCTATGCAACAGGAACAGTTTATCAGCAGGTTCCGAACACAAGCGGCGAGCTGCAGTCAGCACCGGCTTTTTATGTTGGCGCTGTCCAAAACTTCAGCCACTGACAGGGCTTTATTTTTCCCGCCGCGTGGCTTAGCCGATGAGAGATGTCTATTAACGGACCCCGCTCATTGGCTTATTATTAGTTACAGCCATATGTAACACCCCTCCCCTATTGGTTAATTCATACCCAATCCCCAGCCATCTTTCGAACGTAATCACGCAAGTGGGCTGGGTTACGGTGGGCGCGACTGGACCTGCGCAGCTCAGTTGTTCCTGAGGCAGCGGTCTGTGCGGACAGATCCGCCGCCACTCCGGACCCCACCCTTGGAATCGCCTCGAAGGTTTCCCGGGGCGTGGTGGGCTCTGTTGAGCTTGAGGCCTCAGACGTACACCGTGGGACCATATCAGCTACCAGTGAGTACTCTGCTATTTCCCTCAGGCTTGAATTTCTCCTAGGTGTGTGTGTGTGCTCCGGCAACCTGGGGGAGTATGCTCCTGGCTGCGGGGCAGAGTTGTCCCTTAGGGTGGGTGTTTCGCTGCCGTGTCGGGCCTCTCCCTCTGTCTCTAGAGCTGTGACTAGCGGGTCCACCCTTTTCCGGAGCTGGACAATATGCCTGCTCCAGAGTTGTACCTCATCTGTCTTGACTCTGTAAGACCTGGGGGCCACGGTTATGATTATTTTGGCCGGAACCCAGGCGGGTCTCCCTGTAAAACTCTTTGCGTACACCAGGTCCCCTATGCCAAAACTCCTAGCCCTCCCTTCCTGTTCTGTGGGGTTCGTTGCAGTAGTTGGGGTTGATCCTGTCTAACGTGGACCTTAGTTTGTGGCCCATTAGGAGTTCCGCCAGACTCCTGTTTGTGGTGGCATGGGGGGTTATGTGCTGTATTAGCAGCATCTGTGTTATCTGGTCCTGCCAGTTTCCCGGGGCCATTCTTTTTAGAGTCTCTTTAGTAAATTGGACCATTCTTGCTGTCTGCCCATTCACCTGTGGATTTACTGGTGCAGACAGGGCATGGCGGATTCCCCTTTCTGCAAGGAAGCTTTCGAATTGGGTGGAGGTGAACTGTGGCCCATTGTTGGACACCAGCACGTCGGTAACCTGTGGGTGGCAAACAGTTTCCCGAGGGCCCTGGTGGTCGCCTAGGTTGTGGTCGCGTGCATTAGCATGACTTCCAACCACTTTGAATAGGCGTTCACCACTATTAGGAAAGTTTGCCCTTGGAATGGGCCTGCGAAAGTCAATATGTATTCGACTCCACGAGTTTGCAGGTTTTTCTCATTTTAGTGGGTGGGCTGCCAGGGAGCTGACGAGCCCTCTTGACAGGGATTGCACCTCGCAACCCACTCCTCTATTTCCTTATCCATCCCTGGCCACCATACATAGCTCCTAGCGAGAACCTTCATCTTCACTATGCCCAATTACACCTCGTGTAGTGCCCTCAGGATCTGCAACCTTAGTTCCGTGGGAATCACTACCCTGTCTTCCCACAGCAAACACCCTTTTAAGGCTGACAGCTCCGCCTTCCTGTTCAGAAATGGTTGCATGTCTGTCCCTGCATTCGCTTCCGGCCACCCCCTCCAGACCTAATTCAAAACCCGTGCCAAAGTTTTGTCCTTCACGGTTGTTCTCATGATATCAGCCGAGGTCATCAGCTGCGGCCCAGGGTTTCCACCAATAATATGGATGTAGAGGGCACCGGGTCCTCGACCAGTTTGGGCAGGGGGCATCAGCTGAGGGTGTCAGCATGGTCGATGTCCTTCCCTGGTCAGTGTACCAGGCCGTAGCTGTACGCTGCGAGGAAGACTGACCAACATAGCGTCCTGGGTGACAAGATGCCAGGCGTCTGCTTGTCTCCGGTGAGGATGCCCAGCAGTAGCTTGTGTTCAGTTATCAGCTCAAGCTCTCTGCCGTAGAGGTATTCATGGAAGCATTTCACTCCGGCCACAGCTACTAGGGCTTCCTTATCGATCTGGCTGTAGTTCCTTTCTGTCTTTGATAGGGTCTTTGAATAGTAGGCAATGGGCGCTTCTCAGCCATCCGGAGGTCTATGGCTTAGCACTGCACCCACTCCATGGGGGGAAACATGAACTGACTGCTGGCATAGACATCCGTCGCTCCCACATGGGTCTGGGCAAACCTCACAAAGGTGTAATGGGCTTCCTCTTCTCTGTTTTCCTCCCCTCGTCTTTGCCTCGCACTGGATGCCTTCTGGAATGGTTGAGTCTGTCGGGATGGGGATGATGTCTTTCCTTGCTTCCTCTCGGTTGGTTGGCCGACTCTGCACACTGTGTCCCTTGCGGTCGCAATGCCTGCAGATGGCTTCCCGCAATTGGCAGTTGGCCCATTGGTGGTTTTCGCTGCAACCTCTGCACGATCAGGGTGGCTTTTGGGTTCCCAGCCTTCCTCCCAGCGTCTTATGGACGTTTTCCTCGTCTTCCTCGCTGGCTTCCGACTCGGATGACTTGATCTTCCAGGTATATTCGGCTCGGGCAGCATGCACTTTTCCGGCCCCCTTAATTCGGGCGGCCGAGCTATCCGACCAAATGTTCCACACCAAAGTAAAGACTCGATCTTCTGCTGCCCTTGCCTCTTCGACAGTCTCCTTGAACGAGACGTCCTCCTTGGCCAACCGTCTCTTCTGCAGCGCTCCATTCCTCATTCCGAGCACTATTCGGTCGCGGATTATCTCCTCTGTATTGCAGAATTTACAATTTTTGGCCAGCCTTCGGAGTGCCGCAATGTACTCACTCGCCGTCTCGCCCTCCAGTTGAGTCCTCACATAGAAAACATGGCGATGTGCTAGGTAGGATGGTATGGGGTCAAAATGTGCCTTTAGGGCTGCCCTCAGGTCCGTCCAGGACACGGTCGCCAGATCGTCCTCAACGAGGGCTTCTGCGAGCTCCTAGAGTTCTGAATCACAATAGGTGAGGAACAACGCTCTCTTCTTTCCCTCCGAGGATGTCTGGAGTCTGTTGGCCTCGAGGTACATCTTGAACCGGCCGATATATGAGGACCACTTTTCCTTGGTTGGGTTGTAGGGTACAGTAGTAGGGCGGTGAGCCATTTCTAACCGTTTGTCGCTGGTATCTTTTTTGATCAAGATGGCAGTGCCTTGTGGTCATCCTTTGATCTCTCAGCGGGATCCCATCTTCATTGCCAGTGTTAGATGGGTGCAGAAATGAGAAGCAACAGGAATAGTTTATTAGCAGGTTCTGAATACAAGCAGCGAGCAGTCAGCACCGGCTTTTTATGCCAGCACTGTCCAAAATTTCAGTCACTGACAGGGCTTTATTTTTCCCACCGTATAGCTTAGCCAATGAGCAGTGTCTATTAACGGACCACCTCATTGGCTTATTATTAATTACAGCCATACGTAACACTACTGACACTAACCAAATGTTCCACACCAAAGTAAAGACTCGGTCTTCCACAATAGAACCTGTGTAAGAACATGCACAAGCACATACGAACATCATGAAAGAAAACCAGGTCATCTATGACAGAGATTCCCAGTCTCTTGCTTGCAAGGAACTGGTCCTTGCAAGCAATGAGCGAGCAAAGCTTCATCTGTGCATATGTGGGATTGTGATGACCCAATTTTTCCAAAATTGGTCCTTGGCACCAGAAAGGTTGTGGGCCACTGATCAAAACCAAAATACCTTCTCACCAGTAATCGATACCCAGATGAGCAAACAATACCCCAACCATTATCACCAACCAACATTTAGAAAACATGAAAACTTCTTAATTTCAAAACACATGGACAAAGACTTAATAGTAGACTTAATCACAGTTCCAACTGGGAAACTGAGCATCATAGACCAAGCCATATTCAAAAATGCTACAGAATTCCAGGAACTTAGACACTCTGTACCTCTTAGTTGCCATTTAGTGGTTGCTCTAGTCAGAATGCAGTGAAGTGGTTGCTTGCACTTACCAAAAGCTCCTTCTGTCTCCTCTCATCATGCTACCTTAAGCAAATACCCAGCTTTCTCTATGGGCATGAGCCAGCCATAGAGGGGTCCATAATGTAATTTAGCTTTTTAAAGCATTGAAAGCTCATTTAAGGTCCCCGTCTCTGCCCCATTGTGGCCACTATCTTGCCTCTTCCGTATTTGTGCCACCAATCAGATAGACACCAGCAATTCCTAACAACAGTACTGTGCAAATATGTTTTGGGCATTATTTTTATTAAAAAAGAGTGACATGATTTGTTGCCTTGTAACTAAACCTGAATTTTACTTCTTAGTAATCATGCTTAGATTTGCAGGCAACAAAACCCCCTAGAGCTAATATATATATACATATATTTTTAAAAACTAGAGTTATTTATTTTCTTTAACAGCCCTTTGCCAATTTTTTTTAGCATTTCTAACTTTCAGGGACTTCAATGGTTACATTAAGTCTTCCTCAGATTAGACATGCTACTTTGTTTGTTCATGCTGAATTTGTCTCCCCCCCCCCCCCATCTCATTGGAAATGTCTCAGGCGACTTCAGCATTAAAACACTGAAAACCTAACAAATAAATATTTTTCAAAGAGTAAAAGTAGAAATCCTAATCAAGATATAGTTAAAAGAAGAGAGGGAACAAGGTGGGTGGATGGGAGGTAGGATTGCCTTTTAATTCTATAACCATCTCAATGTGATACTTAGTTAGGACCTCAGGTCATCTGGCATACTTAAGGTCCTGAGGAAGCCCAGAAGGATGGGAGCCAATCTCCCTTAGGAGTAAGATGTTCCATAAAGCAGGAGCCATAGTAGACAATCTCTTTCTCCTGAACACTGCCAGCCAGAATTCCTTGACCGACAAGGCTGAAAGCATGCTTGGCAATGTGGATGACGCTACTATCTGTCTTAAGCATCTGTGATGTTTTTAATTGGATTATTACATTTTAAAACAGATTTGGGAAAAACTTCTGTTTCATTCTAAGTTATCAAAAATGTGAAGCACTGAATAAACAACTTTGCACATTAACTTTCCATCTCCTCTTCCTTTCCAGATTAGCTTGCCCATACACTAGATTCAACTCATGCTTTTCATTATTCTTAGATAATCAACATCAGTTCTTCAAAATGAAATGATGACATGACTAGAAGGATCATTTTCTTGCTTGTGCTCTAGCCATCTGTACAAGATTCATTGCTCAAACTGCTTAGTCCCTCTAAATAGCCTGACAATAAACAGTAAAATCGGATGAGACAATACGTGGTAAATTATTACAATTTCAGTTGTACTCATTTTATCAGTACATACTGCAGTCATGGTGACAGTAGCTCATAGTTCAACAGAAGGGGTATTGGTCCTACCTGATATGCTCCTTCTCGGTGTGGGAGACGGCATCCAGGGTAGGCATGGGTTAAGTCCCTGTACTTCTGGTTTGAGACAGAGTGGAACTGAGGACACGCCCATGCCTTGCATCCCCAGTTCGGCGACGTCGAAGGCAGAAATTCCAGTCCAGTATCGTGTCCTCAGGTGCACCCCGGACCAGTCGGCCCCAGGGTGGGCCTGGATGCCGTCTCCCACACCGAGAAGGAGCATATCAGGTAGGACCAATGCCCCTTCTCCAGTGTGGGAATCCGGCATCCAGGACATGCATGGGACATACCCAAGCTATCTCGACTCTGGGCGGGTCGACGACTGGTCTGGAGCTGTGCCGCTGCCAATCACCGCCGACAGAACTCGCCTTCCAAAACTGGCTTCCGCTGCTGCATAAGTGTCCAAATGATAGTGCCGTATGAAGGAGGACACCGAAGCCCAAGTGGCCGCCCTGCAAATCTCCTCCACTGACGCCTGGGCGCTCCAAGCTGCCGTGGTGGCCGCACTGCGAGTGGAATGAGCCGTGATGCCTCCCGGTACTGGTAAGCTTTGGCAAGAGTACGCTCTGGCAATCACTTCCCGCAGCCATCTTCCCACTGTAGATGAGGAAACCTTCTGTCCAATGCCAGAACCTTGGAACTTAACAAACAGCGCCTCGGTCTTCCTGAAACAGGCCGTACGATCAACATAAACTTTCAAGGCCCGGCGAACATCCAGCTTGTGCCAAAACCGTTCCTTATGATGCACAGGCTCAGGGCAGAAGTTGGGCAGCACTATCTCCTGAGCCCTGTGGAACACCGTATTCACCTTTGGTAAGAAGGCCGGATCCAGACGAAGGACGACCCTGTCCTGGTGGAAAATACACAGGTCTTCCCTGGTGGAAAGGGCCGCCAACTGTGAGATCCTTCTGGCTGACGTTATGGCCACTAAGAAGGCCACCTTGTAGGTAAGCATTTGGAGAGAAATGGATGTGATGGGCTCAAACAGAGATTTGGCCACTGCCTGTAAAACCAGAGACAAGTCCCAGGATGGGAATCTGTGTATGACAGGGGGCCGTAGGTTGGAGGCTCCCCTAATGAACGTCCTAATTACCGGAAGATGGGCCAAAGAAGGATATCCTTCACATTGCAAAATTGAAGAAAGAGCCGCCAGTTGTCTCTTCAAGGTGTTAGGGGCCAGGCCCTTGGACAGGCCCTCCTGTAGAAAGCCAGAAGCTGCGCCACTGACGGGTTAAACGGGTCACACTGTACCCCACGACACCATTTGCAGAAAATACTCCAAGAAGCGTTATAGATCCTGCGCGTCGAGGGGCGTCTGGCCGCCAGAAGCGTCTCGATCACTTCTTCTGAAAAGGCCTCCCTTCTCAGGAGGAGGCGTTCAATAGCCACCCTGTTAGCTGCAGCCACTGTGGTTCCGGATGGTAAACAGGACCTTGGGACAGCCTGATGGACTCTTCCGGTATCCTCCAGGGCTTGGTCGTTGAGATGGACAGGAGATCTGCGAACCAAGGTCTCCTGGGCCAAAAGGGGGCCACCAAGAGCACCCTGGCCTTCTGCTGTAAAATTTTCCTTATCACCGCTGGAAGCAGTGGAATCGGCGGGAAGGCGTAAAGTAGGCCCCGGGGCCAACTGCATTGAAGTGCGTCCACTCCCTCTGCCCCCCGGGCTTGGGTACCGGGAGAAGAAGCGAGTGAGTTGGGCGTTCTCTGCCGTAGCAAAAAGGTCTACCTCTGGCCACCCGAAACGGTTGGATAGCTGGCAAAATAAGTCCGGGTCCAATCGCCATTCTGCATGGTCCACTGTGGCCCTGCTCAGCCAGTCTGCTCTGGTGTTTAGGCAACC
>JAOYMU010000077.1:9214492-9230387 GCA_025802295.1 Psammodynastes pulverulentus
ATTGCTGTTCAAAAACCCATTTCAGCAACTATTAACATTTTCTTGAGCCAGAAGATAATTTTGCCCTCTCCACTGTGAACAGCATGATTTGAGCTACATATAGAGAATCATTTTTATGAACTCTCAATATAGATTTCTTTATTATCTTTTTAGCTTTCTTTATTTTTATAAAATAAAATAAATGTATTAATAATAATTCAAAGTTGAGAGAAATACTCAGAATGAAACCAGAAACACACATGCACGTACATGCACACACCTCTATATAATCTAGCTTGAAGATACAAATATTTGAAACATTTTCCATACAGACAATAATAAAAAACATTATTAATCCTGCTAATAAATGATCCAATTTAATTGAATTTGTCTTTAGAAGAGTTATTCAATATTCTTTTGTTTTTTCCCCGAAGCAATCTTCCACCTGTATAAATACCACCAATCCAACAAAATATTATATTTTCACTTTCCTCTTTTTTTCATATTATAAAGAATTCCAGTGTGATCTTAATTGTTATCCCAAATTTTAGGGACTTTCAAGAGAAATCGGTATTTCCAGTGCAAAAGTTTTATTTATACAATCTTGATCATAGTCCCTTGCCATTATGTAAAGTAGACGTCTTATATAGGAAATGTGATTAAGAGTCGTATCTCCAAAATAGATTTGATAAGATAGATTTGATATCTCCGAAATCCAAGCTAGGTCTAATATTTCTAGCAAGAGATTTGAATGAATCATATAGTGTCAAGGTGCTGCATTAAGACTGGGGAGACACTGGACCAACCCTATCCTCGGCCTCTGACACTCAGTGGATGATATGGAGCAATCATACTCTCTCATTGGAACCTTCCTATCACGAAATAAATAGAGGGGAGGGGAAGATAGAAAGGAGAATAGTCTGAAAGCTGCCTTACTCTCCTGAAGTTAAAGTATAATGTGCAACTAACTCATAAATAAATATTGTATATGCTGTGTTTTTTCATGAGTCTTTCAACTAAGGTTAAAAGAAGAATGCAGTTGGAGTCAAAGGTTTAACCAAGATGATTAAATCTCTCTACTGCTCTTTACTTCTGTGAAATCTTTGGTGGTCTCCATGCTTGTTTGCTTGCAAACATTTCATTGCCTGACTATATAAAATCATCTCCACATTTCCCAAACTCTACAATCATTGGACCGATGATGTTATCTAGCTGGGTAATGAAACATCTCTAAGCAAAAACCAAATTAGAGGAGCACCAAGGACTCCACTGAGGAACAATTTGAGCTACAGAGATTCTCTTCTAAGTTTTTTTTTGTTGTTGTTGTTGTTGTTGTTGTTGTTGTTGTTGTACACACCTGATCTATAGCGCTCATCTCGTGAGCCTGAGGATCTGCGGCGATGGTATCGAGAGGAGGAGGATGGAGTTACTGGTGTTCGGCGTTCTTGTGGCAGTGCTTGATCAACTCCTGCATTTGCAGAAAACAAAAGGAAAAAATATCAGATTCTGTTGCATTATTTTTTAGAATTATGGTAAACATGGCATATGGTGGATGCAAATCAAACTTTGATCAACTTAAGTTGTCAAGAAGTCTATGCTAGAGTTGATACAAAGCAAAGAAATTACTATAACATAGGATTTTATGACTTACTGTTCAAAATCAAAAGTGTGAACAAAGCATGTACATTATTGCAATTGCAGCACAAATATGCAAAATGCTACAGAACAAACAACAACTCTGGGGAATGCACTTTTGTGGATATTGTCATGGTGGAATTGTAGAAATCAGAAATGGATTAAGAAAATGTCTGGTAGAGAATGATGAAACAGCAGCATCAAGTATAGTAATTTTGCCTATCTTCCATTGATATATAATTAAAAATCTTATGAATCAAATAAACCAATGTCTGCTAATCATTTTTATTGTTGCAAAGTGAAAGTGCACTGTACACCATATAAATGTCCATATTATAGGAAAAAGCAAACTAATTAAGATGCTCCAGAAATGAAACATCAACTGAAGTTTGAATTGCCCCTTCCATGGGTTAGGGTTGAGCTCTAGATAGAAAAGAAAACTCCCTCATGAAATCTCGCCCTTGCTATCTTCAGAATGAACGGAAGAGACTCTTTCTTTAAACAGAAGAAGGATGAGAACAATTGCTCCTCTGCCCTCCCACATCTGCAGCAGAAAAGGCAACGAAATGTGAATGAGCCAGGTGCAGAATTCTTGTGGACTACATCTGGTCTGCAGTTCTAGAGAGTCACTAGCACTTCTGTTGACTTTATGCGTTCAATCAAAATATACCCACTGAGCCTTTCCAAAACAAGGTTTTCCCAGCCCTTGAGCTCAATGAACCCCATCTGCTGCCTCCAGATGTTACTACCTTTTGATTCCTTAGGAAGATGGATCCCAGTATATTTGACTGAAGAAGAAAGAATACTGAGATAAAGTTTTTAAATGTCCCATTTGGTAGTATCTCCAAACAAAGAGCATTTAGGCTATACCGTATGTTACACAAAAACAAGCAAGGTAGGAGTTGAAACAAGAAACAACGCTGTGATGGATTATGTGCTCCGTACTGTCCTGGCAAATGGTTAAAAATAAATACGAGCTAATTGAAATAATCAGTTCAGCAACTCTTTCCAAAGAGCATCATGTGGTTGTGCTTGGAGCAAGCAACAGCTCTATTTTAGGTCTACAAATTAGATACTATGGTGATAAGAACCACAGGGGACAAAAAAAGACAACTCTGCTTATTTGAAAGATAGTTTATCTACCTTCCAACTTGATACCGATGAAAAATTAAACATGATCATTGAATTTTTCCTTCTTACCTATTGTATACTACAGGATATTTCTATACTTAAGTACAGTATAATACTTTTATTTGCCTTGCAACACCATGTCTAATTTTATAAGCCAATGAAAGAGTATGTTGTATAATACTAGAACCCTATAATTTTCAAATAAAGCCAAGACGGGCAAAGTATCAACTGAAGTGGGTTGATAATCCATGAGTTTTTGTATCCTAGCCTCAACATCTCTTCCCTTTGTTTCAGTTTCTATTTGCAACTGTGAAATTTTGGAGGTTGGTGTCAATACTACCAAACAGAACAATTAGCTTTTTTTATATGTTATGATATTCTTAGAATCCTGTAAATCTGCTGCTATTGAGATTATCTAATTAATTGGTGAGCCTCAGTTTTTATTCTCCTTGGAATTGGTTCTTCTTCTTGCATCCTGTTCAGGCAGTGGTCAGTTGCTGGTTCATTCATTTTTTCCAATGACATCAGCACAATTCTCTGGTAAGAAGCCTTAAATAGAAAATGTCTAATTCAATTTTCTGCCTCCATTAAAGATCAAAATAGGACCTTTTTCCCCTCTCTCCCATATACAAGGGATAAAGATGGGAATTTATGGCTGGTTCCCAAGTTTTCTTCAAACAATGGAAGCCCAGTACAAGCTTTTATTAGGTATTCAGCAAGGCCAGTTGGTTGCAATTTTTAAAATCAGCCTACATTTTTCTTGCAGGGTAAATATAGAACACAAAATATTAAACCTCTGGTGTGCAGAGCCTTTTGCATAAGACAGAAAACCCTCACAAATATTAAACTCCAATAATTCAGTGATGTATTGTTATCAAGAGGAAGAGTAATATTCATAGAAACATCATCCACCTGTGTGGCACATATAGTGCTGGAACCTGTAGTCAGATGGAATTGCTTTATTCCAGAATAAAATTTGTGCAAATAAATAATGCACAAGGCAATCTGTAGAGTTATAGATTCATTGCTATTGCCTTGCATGGAGGATTGTATCTTGTAAAATCATGTATTGATATTCCCTTGAAATCTCTTTTGACCTGTTTTCTAGGAGTAACTTCACGTTGCACATCCCAGCTAGAAAAATGTTAATTACCACATCAGAAGGTAACAGAATATAACTGGAAGCTGAATTAACTTGTCCTTTGTTTAGAAAATGCATGATGAAAAGAAATATATAAAATCAATAAATTAATTGGTAGTATAATGCATCCAATGTTCAATTACTTGAAAGGAATTCTCTTCTGAAGCCCTTTTTAATCTACAAAGAAGATGAAAGTAAACTAAAAAAGAGAAAAGCTTCCATCGTACATGATGATGACTACTACTTTGGATTTGATAGATTCAATAAAATTGGGGAATCAATGGCTATACATCTTGATAACTGAAGGTGACAGTGGACAAAAGATTTTGCCTGTCCATTCATATAAATTGGCTTCATAGATGCATTTGGTGGGACATTATATGACACAGAATGCTGATAGTTAAGGTGAGAGCCAGAATATCTAAAGCCAAAGTTGGGAACTAAGCAAATATTTAAGAACTATCGGATGAAAAAACCACCACTTTCAGGAGAAACCTGTTGATTTGTGAGAAAGGCCAGAAGACAATGGAAGTTTAAATCACAGTGGGTATAAGAAGACTGTCACTGGGAATAAGCAACCAATTGATTCACCTGGTTCATTCTTGCTTGCAATAAAGATTCTTATCTAATTGATCTGTGTCTGTGAGACATATCCAACCTTAAGAGCTGTATAAAATGAGAATATGTGTAATTTATTGCTGAATCCTTTAGAGGGAGCCTAACAATTCCAGGACAACTCTTTTTATATTCTTATTATTTCTTCACATCTCCTAATGCAACCAAATACATTTTGGAGTTAACTGATTTCTGGGATATCAACATATCTGAAAAGCTTCACATGAGGAATGCTGACTTAATGGCAGTCAAGGCAGACTGAACCAAGAATCTCCTAATCTAAATTGCTTTAGCCCCTAGTTTTGAGCATATAAGTAAGAAGTAATCAATAAGCAATCGATGTTTCCTACCCAATGAGTTTTAAGGAAGATTTATTCCCTTGCCACTATCTGTGCTTTTGAGATGAAGGAAATGAACAATCAGCAACTACAACTATTACCTGGGACCAAATGCAGGAAAAATGGAATCAAGACTAAAAATCCTTATGCCCAATAAGAGAAACTCAGACAACAATATTTATTTATTTCAGTATTTTCATATTGCCCCTCCCTTAATGGAACAATAGTTCTTTAGTTTGAGAAAAGATACATCATTTTGATTCTTACGAAATTTGGAACCAATAAAATTGGATTCAAGAGTGGAGAATGGTAGCTACATAATATATATTTACACCCATCTCCCTCTCAGCATCTTATTTCTTATAGAATCAGGGTTGGAAGAGACATCAGAAGTCATCATCTAATCTCTACACCAACCACCTACACAGTGCTTTACTCTATGCTGCATCTGCTTGAACATTTCCAGCCTCTGACTGAAGTCTTATCGAGACAGAGAATATAGAATTGTAGAAGAGAATGGAGAAAGCCTTGAAAAAATTATGCAACAGCTATTATGAAAACATCAGCTTAATACACAATGGCAGGAGAGAGTGAAGAAGAAACTCAATATTGTTGCTTTTTAACTCTCTTTGTTATATGAGAGTAGGAGAAATTCTAACAGGTTTTCAAAGTTCTGTTTATTCCTTCTAACGCCTAACATAAATCTAATTCCTTGTATTTTCAAACCATTGGTTTTTGTTCTGCTCTTTGAACAACAGAGAGTAATAACACCCTCTTGTCCACTTAATAATCCATAAGTATCTAAAATCATCATGTGTTCCCTCAGTCTTCACAACTTAAACCACTTAAAAGACTTTATCCCAGTTCTTTTAAATGGTTGTTTCCAGACCCTGCTCTCCTCTTGACAGGCACCCTCTGAACTTATTCTAGATTGTTGATGTGCTTTGCCTCTCCTTTTTTTATGAACTGCTTCCTGTTAGAATGCTTTACTTAACTCTGCAATATGGAACGATAATATTCTTTTCCTAGTTAAGTTCATTTTAAATGTACGTATGCACATGTTCTTTTGACTCCATCTCCAACCACATTAAAATACTCTAAAACCCAATTTGGAATTCTTGAACAGAATAAATTTATGTTGAAGATAATTCCATTCCAAACATTCATATGAGATGTTTCCAGTGTCCAAATTGAGATCAGGTGACTGCGTGAGTGGTATGGTGGTTGTAACTTTGAAGACAAAAACTTTTTCTAAGGTTGTCATAACTTAAAACTATTGCTAAACAAATGGTCATAACTCAAGGACTACTGGTACATTGAGATAATCCTTCACCAAGGCTCAAATCTGGAGACTGGCATGCAGTATTCAGATATAACTAACATACTGTTTTTTACTATAAATCATTCATACTTCCATCCCAATGAAATGATTGGGATCGATGAGAATGGAAGTCATGGGAAGGTTGCCAATTAGTAAAATAATAAGTTTGAATACAGAAGATCCCAGACAGAATTCTTAGACCAGCTTTCCAAAATCTGACATCTTCCAGTGATGCAGAATTCTAAAGGACAAGCCTTTCCAAGAAATAATAACATGTAGTATGAAATAGTCTAGTTTAGCATATAACAGCCTTGTTTAAGTTTTTGGTTTTAGAGTGTTTTTGTTTTGTTGTTTTGCTCTGAATTGTTCGGTGGATCAGGTC
Source organism: Psammodynastes pulverulentus (assembly GCA_025802295.1). Lineage (NCBI taxonomy): Eukaryota > Metazoa > Chordata > Lepidosauria > Squamata > Psammodynastidae > Psammodynastes > Psammodynastes pulverulentus. The sequence continues at coordinate 9,221,035 of JAOYMU010000077.1, forward strand.
CACCAACTAAAGTCAGATGAAAATAGTCACCTAGGACAAGTGCCAATACTCTAAAAATTAAGGAACAAGATAGAATTATGTGCTCAGTATCTACAATAACCATGTAGGTCCTTATAGATTCATTCCCATTTTCCTCCCAAATTCAAGCAATTATTGGGAATAATTTAGGGATATATTTTTTTTCAGTTACTGTAAGAAACAGTGCCTACGGAGGGGGATCTAGTGTGATGAGCTACAATGAACAAAGAGTAGGAGGAGATAAGAGACAGCAGAGCCCAGAGATTCATTGGAGACAGAGGAAGAGAGTTAGGATAGCCACTCCTTAGAATCTCCTAGGGTATATCCATCCATTAGGATGAGGTTAATAAGAGTTTAGTCTGGCAAGATCCTGTCTATTGTACTGTATGTAGGCAAATAAAGAACTGAATTCTGGATGGATTGTTCTATGTTGTTCTTGAGCTAAGTCTAATAATTATTACTTTTATTGGATAGCTAAAGATCAGAAAAATCTATACATGACTGCAACTCAGTCAGAGACCTACACAGATTCTGAACTAATCCTATCACCAATTATAATTTAGGCCAGCAGCTCCCAACCTTTTGGGTACCAAGGACTAGTTTTGAAGAGAGGCTTTTCCATGGATTGGAGGGGGCATGGTTTTGTGTGTTGCCTGTGTCCCATGGATGGGGCTTCGCTTGGTTACATGGCCCAGTTTTTGGTAATGCAGGGACTGAGGGTTGGGGACCTTTGATTTAGACTATAAACATACTTAGAGATTTCTCCCACAGAGAACATGGCTGAAAAAAAATCATCTTTCTGTGGCTACATCTGCCATACCATACAAATTTTGCATGATGTTGGAGCAAGCCAGGATAATAAATTAGTTTATGTTTCCATCATTAATCAGCACCAAATCCATGCAATGGACATCCTCAAAATAGATGTTTCAATGCCATCTGAAATATAACCAGATAAAAGACTATGTAGTAGACGAATGCTTTATTAGAGGTCAAAGAGCTACCAAGCAAGACTATACAGAATTGTACTTCAGATGGTGCATTGTAGAAAACTGCAGAGAGATCTACATTGGAATGGAAGATGGTTCCATTGCTTTCAGAACACTGAGCAGAGAAGCAATAATGACCTTGCGCAGATATCACTAATTCCCTAAACCATAGTTTTTAAGTAAACTGCTACTCTTTGGTTCACACAATACTCTAAAATGCATATGTGTGGATCAATAATTTAGGCTACAGATACATTTTTCAAGCCTCTTTTCTCAAAGTAGCAATGAGTTGGCAGTAATGACCTTGACTAAGTCAACACTTGTCTTTCAGAGATGGCTTTGGAATGTTGTGCAAAATCCAATTCTCAGAAGCTTGTAACTTCTCTCAGGAATATTGCTATTCTACCAGATCCACAAATGTAGCTGGGGCTGTATTAGATGCACCTTGTGAAACAACACACAAAGGGTGTGCAATTCTGGGATTGCAAATGTCACTTTTCTGTGTGCAACAACTTCCTCACCACACCATGTCCATGAAATCCAACCTTCTGTCAAAATGCTTGTCAAACATATACAGATATATAAATGTAAGTACATTTGTTGTGCTCACCAAAACGAAAGTAAAAGAGGGGACGGTTTGCTGCTGTGCTGTGCGGTGCCGTGCGCTCTCTAGCTGCTGCTTCCCGGATGTCACAGACCCCAATGTTGCTAGTGCGGTGCATCCTTCTTGCGGGCCCTTCACTGTGCTGCAGTCTACACCGTACCGCGGCAGCGCCATTCGCCGCTGTAACAATTTGAAAAAAACTAATTAAATCATGTTTAGTTTTTTTACATTTGTTACAGCCACGGATGGAGTTTCAGCCCCATGCAGTTGAAGTATGTACACACACAAGTCCCAAAGCAGGTATACCTGCACATATACATACATCCCCACCCCACCCCCAAACATACAAACACATATACAAACATTATAAAACAGAGCCACATAATCAATTTCTCACTAAGCCAACATTGGTGTTTGTAATGTCAACAAAGCAGCAGCCAGAAGACTGGATGTTGAAATACTCAAGTGCTGCCTTTTAGTTTACAGCCAGTATTTTGGGTATTTTTACTCAAAACGTAAAAGGCACCTTACCCAAAGTATTACATGCAGAATTAAAAAATTTTCGTTTAAAAATGTAAAATACAAAACTTTTCCAACAATTGACATTGCATTTTCCAATAGATCATAGCAAATAGTGATTGAAGTGCAACCAAAGGCACTTTAAAACAACATCTTCCCCAAAATGGGCAAAGCAACTCCCTTTTGGAAGAATCTAGAAGCAAGCAAGTTTCATCAGAAGAAAACACCAATTTTGTCTGGAAAGTGCTGAAGACAGAAATATAGGAACAAAGACTATGACAAATACACAATCTCCTGGCTCTAGGAAGCAGTAGTGTGCAACTTTTAGTAGCTGCTAATTCTGTTGGCATAACAAAATGACAGAACTGCACAGGAGCGCCTCCTACATATTTTTCCCAACTTCGCTTTGGCAGAAATAACTAATGCAGGATAAAGTCCATAAATTTGGCAGGGAATCTTAGAAACTCTACAGAATGTGTTAGTAGAGGCTGAACTTAGTATTCTAGCAATCACACTTTTCTTAAAGAGTAAAAATGTTAGGAGAGTACAAATGCGAAGATGTCAGAAGAGTTTATAAGCGGGTGTTTTGATGTCTCAGAAAAAATATAGTCAAGTTTTTTAAAATCCTTTTACTTCAGACTGGCAAAAGTATGTGTGTGAATTACCTCCCAAAAAGCAAAACAAATTATGAAAAATATTTGCTTTATTTGCACAGAGGGACAGGTAAATTATACGTTTTCTTAAAGAGTAGGATTTTGAATTTCTTGGTAAACAAAAGTATTTTTCTTAAAATAACGCAACAAAATTTTGGATTGTTTTATCTAAAAAAATTAGTTGCCAATAGATTTCTGGACAGATTTTTGTACATTCTGTTCATTGCTTAACTTCTAAAATGAGAGAAGTAGGGCTCAAATAATTAAAATGGTTTTGTATATGAAGTGGTCTTTTCTAGTTAATTTTCTAAGTGGATAATGCTAAAAATGTCATATTGTTTATACTTGGTTTGGAAGAACACTAAATTTGTAAACTCCCACTTATCATCTTCTAGATTCTACAGCCTGGAAAATACGTAAATTCAAGTGAAAGTTGTTTTAGAGCTTATTTGTCCCTAGATGACATGGAGATCAGACTGTACATCATGGCACTACACAAGACTATACTGCCAGGATCTTCCCCATTGTAACTCCGTATATACAAGTAGCCCTAACTTAATAACTAACCTATTAAGCGGTTGCTCAAAGTTATGACAGCAATGAAAAGGTAACTTTATGACAAGCCCTTGTGTTTATGGCTGTGGCAGAGTCCCCTGAACTTACGCAATTAAAATTTGGGCATTCTGCAACCAGTGGGCATTTATGATTGCCCCAGAATCTCATGGTTGCATTATTGCAACATGTACTTCACAGCTGAATTCCATCCAGTAGAATCGATGGAGAAACTAGCAGTAAAATTGCAAGTGGAAGTCACTTGATGTCTTGCTTGATATTCATAATGGATGTCGTAAGTTTACTGCAATTGTGCAATGTTTTGCTTAATAACCACATTGCTTAGTGATGGAGTTCTCCATCCCAATTGTGGTTGTTAAGACAGGACTATCTATAATATACACTGAAGCCAAAAAATATAAGGATATTCATATTATTATGTTTATGTATGTATACATAGTATGTCTATTTGCACTGTTCAGCAAACACAAATAGTTTATTTTTTATAATCTATGTGTATATTTTAAAGTTACTCTAGTGCAGCCTTCCCAATCTGCTGCTTTCTACTTTTATACGCATACATACATAGATATCTATATACATACACATACATACGGGGGTTTTTTTCTGGGGAATCATAACCTAAAAGTTAATTGGCCTTTAGGACTGGAAACATCAATGTAAATCTAAAAATTTTTTAATCCAAAACTAGTTTTGCTAGACAGAAGAAATTCTGGAAATTAGGTGACCACTATCTTAATCAATGGCCAAATCCCATAAAATGTCTTCTTAATCATTTGTCTTTTTATATTCTTTTAGAGAAAAGGGATACAGTATCTCTCAGAAGGACAATTTTGATTCCAGACCCTCCTTTTCTAACCCTGACTTAGATGCTATGGTGTCACAGGTTCTGGGGAATGCATACATTTCAAAAGCTTTCTTAAATATTTGGAAAAGAACTGAAATAAAGTCCTGATACTGCCTTGTTTGGGAAAAGTTAGTGAAACCTTTCGAGACTAATGGAAGAGTTCCTGTAGCAATTAAATCCACAATGTGAGTCCATGCAACCTCTTTGCAACCCACATTTTGCTTCCCTCATCCGTACAGAGCTACATGTTGATTACGGAAGCGTGACATTTAAATTCCAGATTATATTAGGCCCAAGCAAGGCAGGATTTATAAGTAAACGACAAAGCTCCTTTAAAACCAGCTAATAATCCTGCTTGTCTGGGTGCAATAAAACCTCATCCTGGATTCAGATGTCATGCAGTACTGAGCTAGTCTGACTCATTCACCTGCCGGCATGAGTGGGAAAATAAGAGGATAAAGCAGGAAGAAATAGGCCAGTTAGTCTTGGCTTCTATGCATATGAAAATAATCCTATGTGTAACTGTCCCTTGCTCCTGTTCTATAATAAGACATTTCGAGATCTATTTATATTATTGTAACTTTTTTAAAGTTATAAATGCATGCTTGCATGAAGTATTTTGGTTCCTTATTGGGTTTTTCTTTCTCTTATTAAGGGAGAAAGAGAGGGTAAACAGGGCCGACTTAACAGTATTATGGGCCCCGGGCAAAACAGTGTACTGGGGCCCCTATGACAACTAATCCATACAGTTGCTGTATTTATATGATACAAGGTGCATTGAAGGGTTAACATACACAGATTAGTATGGGGCCCCTCTGTTCGTGTGGCCCACGGGCAAGTGGCCATCAGGCCCACGTGTTAAGACAGCCCTGAGGGTAAGGAATGAGACCAAACCTAACCACACCTCATTGATCAACTAATGGTATTTTGAACAAGTTTTATTTGTGTGTTTGTGTGTGAGTGTGTGTGTGGGGGGGAGGGGGGTGTACTGGACTCAGGAATCATAGAGGGAAGGGGAAGACACTCATAGAATCATAAAACCATAGGGCTAAAAGAGACCTTACAGGTCTTCTAGTTCAAATCCTTGCCCAAGGGAGTTGGACTTGAATATACCTATCCTTCCCTGCTATTGTCCTTATTTTGATTGAGACTCTGCATTTGTTATTTGCTTTGTAAGAGAAAATGGTATTGGCACAATTGGAGAACTTCCTACCCATCATGCTACCCTATCGTTGAACATCGGTGAAGCCAAGCAATTACTATGCCAGCTGGAGTTTTGTGCTGTCCATGACTCATTGCTTGCAGTGGACTATTAAGGTTTTGGTGGTACACCAAGTTTTTATATTCTGCTATGGTACCAGGTGGAATCCTCTACTTTCTTATCTGGCCCTTTGCCACCTCCTTGACTCTAAACAGCTATAATTGCAAGCACAGAGAGAAACTGGCCAGCAGGTAAGAAAGATGTAAAACCCTTCTTATGCCTAGCCAGATACCTTGGGCTGTTTAAATATGTCTGTCTGTCTGTCTGTCTGTCTGTCTGTCTGTCTGTCTATATTATTTTTTTCTAGTTGATCCATACCATTTATCCAAACAAAGAAATTTCACTGCATTAATTATGAATGAAATAATCACCTATTTCTCACCAATTAATTTCTGCTACTGTTATGTGGACTGCAGGGAAGTGTGCCAAGGTGAATGCTGTCATTTGTCCCAAATACTGATAACTGAGATAGCCTTGTCCAATTGGACACCTTCCAGTTGAATTTTAAATACATCTTCCAAGATTCCTCAGCCACGCTTAGCAGCTGAGCAGTTTTGGAAGAAGCAGATCCAACAGATTAGGGAGGAATAATTAGAACATAGTTGGTCTGAGATGTACTGTCCTTAAAACTGAAAGGACATGGTTTACACGAATTTCATTCCTCTCTTGTAAGACCACTACCAGAGAAAGGCAATGGGAAATTTCTCTTTGGTTCCAGGGTGCTTAAATGTCATCTGGGGGGGGGGGGAGTGTTCTAGACTTTCTCTTGTACTGTTCAATATTTGGAGCACAGTGTCTAGAAAACGGATTTGACAATCTACCTCTCCTTTCTCATTTTCTCCAAAATCTGAGAATATTTCTTAGTAGGTAACGATGGACTGAGAGTCAATTAAGTGAAGCTGCGTCCTCTTAAGACAGAGATAGTGTGGACAGATGTTTTTCAGGCCAGTAATTTTGAAGGTTGCTTGTCATGAATGAGGTAGCATTCCCTCCACCGGTACGTATCTTAAGGATTTTACTCAGTTCCAAATTTTATAACATTTTGACACATTCTATAGATGTATTCTGCTTACAATGTCTACTTCTGGGAATATCCATTTCTTTAGGAAAATAATTTTGAGGGAGATGGGCAGTTTAGAAATATGAAATATAAATAAATAAAATCTTCTTGATTTTAAATTTGATCTAATTAAAATATGGCCAGATAGGATTTACTTCCATAAGTTTAGTTGAAAATAGTTATACTTTTCAACAATCTCATCTAGCTCCATTTACCATGTGATTTCTATTGCTGTATAATGGCACACTGGTTAGAATGCAATATAGCAGGCTAACTCTGCCCACAGCCAAGAGTTCGATCCTGACCAGCTCAAGATTGACTCAGGCCTTCCATCCTTCCAAGGTCAGCAAAATGAGAAACTGGATTATTGGGGGCAATATGCTGACATTTGTAAACCACTCAAGAGAGTGCAGCATATAAACCTAAGTGCTAGTGCTATTGTTATGAAACTAGGATGGGAATGAGAAGAGGTGGATACGTATGCCATATATTTAAACAAAGAGACGAACATTTGTCCACAAGAATTAGCTAGTGGGAGGAACCGACACACATTACACAATAGTGACAGATTCTTTTGTGCCTCCAGATAATAAACTCTCTACGATGCACATTAACAAATTGTTGTAATGATTAATACACATGACAGTTCCATGCACTGATTTTAAATTTCTACATACCTGGAGGTTGTGGCAAGTAGGCCCCAATTAATTTTGATCTCTTCTTTTCATAGCCCTTCTGTGTGATGTCACCTGCCAAAGAAAGCAAAGAAAATCAAGACAAGCTTTAATGAAGAAAGAACTCATCCACTCAAGTCAAGAAGAGTAAGTACTTTCTCTCTGCACCACTGTTTGTTTTGAGGATCATAATGAATAATTGGTTGAAAACATATTATTTCCATTTTGCTTGGAAAAAAACATTTAAGCTGAAGCCATTTTTTGGCAACTGAACTCCCAGTGTAGTTTTCTACCAGTTGTGGAAGTCCAAGATTCAGAGGACTGCATTGTAATTGTGGTATTCTGCCTTATAAAAATACAGCAGCTTTCATTATGTTAATCAACAGTGGATTATATAGGATATTTGAGCCGGTAATGACTGGCAAAGGACATTGCCAATTAGCATTTTCCACCACTATTAATGGGATTCTTTAATCAAGCATGAAAGATGCACAAAAGATTTGGAACTGTTGGTGCACCATTCAAATAATAGTATTGTATAAACATTTGGCTAAGCTTTTAAGAGCTACTTGAAGACAAAAATGCAAAGCATCAATTGCATCGAACTTCTCAAGACCAGGCTATAAAAAGATACTATTTCTATCCCTTCAGCCATACGGTTGAGATGATTTTTTTTGACAAACCAGATACTATGTCCTGAAATGCACCAAAAGCAAAAAATAAAGACAGGGGCATTAATTGACTGGTTTTGCTAGTGAATCACAAAGCTTTGTATGGTTTTATTCCAGTACTTTGATCACTAGCAGCTCCTCCTGACTTTTGATCCAAAAGCTGATCTTGAGCTGCCTGAAAATTTGGGAAGCTCCAGCCCCAGAGCCTCAAGTGGACGATTTAATTTATTTATAAAATGGTGGGGCAATAAAATAAGTCATTCGTTCTGAATGAATATAAGTGGCTTTCTTTGATTGTGGCTTCCAGTAATTTCCATTCAGTGGCAAAACTTTGAAATCCTATTTTATTACTTTTCTTTCTTGATTATTTATCAGTTGGTTCAACCGCTCTAAGCAGGATATTCAGCATATCCATAACAAGAGTGAATACAGTCCATGTAGTTAATACTTGATTTATGACCGATCCCTTAGTGACTACCTAAAGTATGATGGAGTTCCCAAAAGCTACTTATGACCCAATTTTAAAGTTTTGACAACTGTATGCGCATGCATGCACAGTCGCACATGTACACACACACACACACTCAAACACATACACACAGACATGTGATCGCATTTTGGGCACTTGGCAAACTGCTCACCTTTAAAGCTGTTTGCAGCGTTCCACAATTTTCAATGTGTTTTTGCCAATTTCTGGTGTTTACTTCTGGGTTTCCAGCAAAAACACCCAGTGGGTAAAATGCAGTCTCAATGACCACTGCATTCACTTAATGACCAGCACAAATAATGTCATAAACTTAATGACTGCTTAATGACTGCAAAAGCAACTGAGTCCAGAATGACAGTTGTAAGCCGAGGACTATTTATATTTAATCCAGGAGTTAATAACAATTAACCCAACTACATCAGAAAAAACTCTAGGCATAAACAATCACAAAAGGCAGAGAGGATATTTACTTCGGTCCCCAAAAGCTTATTAGGAGGGAGAAAAAACTTGACCTCCCTAAATTCCAAAAGCTTATGAGTTCTACTTAATTCCAAGAGGAAGGAAGAAGGTGGCATACTGTTATGTAGACATAGGGTAGCATAGAGAAAGCCCACCATTATGGCTACTAACAGTTTCTCAATTTGCAAATGTGGGTATGAACATGAAGAAAACAAGGCTTCACCTTTTTCATGCTTATGCCCACATAGTTATAACCAGTGATGGGATTCAACAGGTTCACACGTATTCACGAGAACCAGTTATTAACTTTCTAAGCAGTTTGGAGAACTGGTTATTGGAAGAAATCTCCTTTTGTTTTTTTCCACTTTACAGGGCTAATCCTATAAGGAAGGCAAGATGGAAACATTCTGGAGTTGTTTCTAGCCTAATCTTTATTGCCCCGCTTACAGAAACTGCCTTTGGGTTAACCCATAGAACAGCTAAAAGTTCTTGGCAGTATGCCCAGACTTACTGTCGCCTGAGCTCCACCCAGTCACAT